>CAUYRH010073397.1:0-23084 GCA_963574655.1 Perodicticus potto
AGAATCGCCTAAGCCTAGGAGTTGGAGGTTGCTGTGAGCTGTGTGATGCCACGGCACTCTACCGAGGGAGATAAAGAGACTCTGTCTCTACAAGAAAGAAAGAAAGAAAGAAAAAAGAAAAGGAAGGAAGGAAGGAAGGAAAGGAGAGAGAGAGAGAGAGAGAGAGAGAGAGAGAGAGAGAGAGAAAGAAAGAAAGAAAGAAAGAAAGAAAGAAAGAAAGAAAGAAAGAAAGAAAGAAAGAAAGAAAGAAAAGAAAGAAAGAAAGAGAAAAGATTGTTGTTAAAAATATGATGATGTGGAAATCATGGCTACAGCAACGGGGTAGACAAAAGGTAGAATTCACCAATCATAAAATAGAAAAATGAGTTAAGAACAACAGGATAAACTGCAGAAAGGTGCCATCCTGTTATTAGACCTGTCAGCCTATGGAAGTTCTCCTAAAATGTGAGCAATTGACTACCAGGTTCTTAGTCCTGGCCATGGAACTGCTGAAATTGTTCCTTATATCCCTTGTTTCTATGCATGTTTTGCAAGTGTTACATATTAACCAGAGTGACTTGAGTTCTTTTTCCTCTAAAAACTAAAATAAATCTTACTAAAATATTATTAAAATGGAGAAGGGTTTTATGAGTATGTTATTTTATGTTCTGGGAATTGGTCTTTCAAATGAATTTAAATGCGAGAGCTGACTAATCATAAAGATAATTTAGAGCTGAAATAGGTTTTATTTTTAATATATTTCCACAATGTAATACCATTTAGAAATAAATAATGCAAGTGTCTAAGAAATCTATTCTGAGAAAAGTATTATTTTAACAATATTGTTTCACAATATGGCTTACAAGGGAACAGTAGTAACTTCTTAGGTCTGTTAAGTTACAAACTCATGAATCTTGACCCAGAATAATTTATGCCTCACATCAATCATCTGTAATTGAAAAAAAGGGCAGAAATAATATTTGTGATAAAATTTACATTGTTAATGCCTTGTATCACTGACTATAGGTTTATTTTTAGGTCTTAATCATAGGGTTTGTTGAGAGTATAATTGCTTAGCTCTACTTATCTAAATATTTATGAAATGTTTCACAAGTAGATATTTATATTTAATGCTCCTTTCTTAAATTGCATTCATTATTATGTATAAATTCACTTGGGTAGACACATATTATGAGCACTTGAAATAATTGATCAGATGAGTAAGGTCATTTTTAGGAAACTATTAGTTGATCTTTGAGTAATTTAATCTAACATTTCATTGTAGTAATAGCACTATTATAATACATCTACTTTATATGTCTTTGCAACTTAACTCTTGCATTATTGAAACTATGTGATGCCCAACTGACTTTCTATCAAGTTATAACCTTATTACATTGTAGACAATAAAGTATAAGGAAAACTCTTTCTAATAATTTTACCAGTTTCATTTGAATGTATATAAAGCAAAGATGATCAAAGACTAAAAATCCAAATACAGAGAGCACATACCCTGGGTGCTTTTATAGTTGAATTAAAAAAAAAATTATTTTCAATAAAATCTGGATTGCTTACAAAAGAATGACTAGCCATTCACGCAATTCTCAAATATATGTCATGTTCTATACTACTTACATATTACTGGAATTCATTTCATGCAAACGTCTACAGGAGAAATCAAATATTATTTTATATTTTTAAAGGTGATTTTTTTCAAAATAATTTATTTAACCTTTTAACTTTTCTAATTAATGTGCCATTATTTTTTCTCATAAAGTGTTGTATATGTTGTGATCTGTGTCTGAATTTTCATATTGTTATGCTGATTAGGTATATTTTATGCTATTAACATAATTTATAATATAATAGCTCTATAATAACATAATTTTTAGGAAAAGACCGACTCATTACTTATTAATTTAAAATATTTTATTTTTAAATTTCAAATTAATATGAGGGAACAAATTTTTAGGTTACATTGTTCTCCTTTCCAAGGTAAAGTTCAAGTTGTAGGAGAGCCCCTCCCCCATGGCGTTGTGCTCTACCACATTGCACACATTAAGTGAAATACCATCAATCACCCTCCCGCCTCCTGCCAGTCACCCTCACCCTTTCCCTCCTCTCTCTGTCCTCACCCCTCGCCCTTGCTAGACTATATTTGTATTTTATCATTCGTATGAGTGTGGGTTTATGTATTGGTTTTCTATTAGTATTGAGAACACTGGATACTTTTTTTTCTTTTTTCTTTTTTATTGTTGGGGATTCATTGAGGGTTCAAAGAACCAGGTTACATAGATTGCATTTGTCAGGTAAAGTCCCTCTTATAGTTGTATCCCACCCCCAAAATGTGTGTCACACACCAAGACTCCCCACCTCCCACCTCATTCCCTGTCTCTGTTCTTCCCTTCTCCCTCCTCCCTCCCTCCTTCCCTCTGTCTTCTCTTCCCGTCCCCCACTGTGTACTAGGTCATTAATTGTCCTTAAATCAGAATTGAGTACCTAGGATTCTTGCTTCTCCATTCTTGAGATACTTTCCTAGAAAGAATGTGTTTCAATTCCATCCAGGAAAACATAAAAGATTCAAAGGCTCTGTCTTTATTAAGGCTGGGTAGTATTCTATGGTATACATATACCACAATTTGTGAATCCATTTATGAGTGATTGACATTTGGGATGCTTTCATGACTTGGCAATTATGAATTGTGCTGCAATAAACATTCTGGGGCAAATGTCTTTTTGGTAAAATGATTTTTGTTCTTCTGGGTAGATACCTAACAATGGAATTGTGGGATCGAACACAAGGTCTACTTTTACTTCTTTGAGAATTCTCCATACTTCTTTCCATACAGGTCATATTAGTTTGCAGTCTTACCAGCAGTGTGGAAGTGTTCCTTTGTCTGCACTTCCTCAGTTTGGGGACTTTTTTGGTGTGGACTAATCTTTCTAGAGTTAACTGATATCTCAGAATGATTTTGATTTGTATTTCTCTGATGATTTTAAAGATGATGAGCATTTTTTCATCATTGTAGGCCATTCTTCTGTCATCTTCAGAGAAGATTCTGTTCAAGTCTCTTGACCACTTATAAATGGTATTGTTTGCTCTTTTCTTATTGATTAATTTGAGTTCTCTGTAGAATCTAGTTATCAAACCTTTATCAGAATGATAACATGCAAAAATTTTCTCTCATTCTGAAGGTTGTCTGTTTGCTTTCATTCTGAAGTATCTTTAGTTATACAGACATCTTTTAGGTGTATCTTTAGTTATACAGACACCTTTTAGGTTGATCAAATTCTAGTAATTTATTTTTTCTTTTGCTGCAATTGCCAGGGGGAACTTTCTCATAAAGTATTTTTCCAGGCCAATATATGCAAGGGTTTTCATCACACTCTCTTCCAGAAGTTTTATTGTTTTATTTATATAAGACACAAAACAAAATAATAATATATAAATCTTTTATCTCATGAGCATTAATTTTTTTTTTTTGTTAATGGTGACAGGTGTGAGTCTAGTTTCAGTCTTCAACAGGAGGCTAACCAGTTCTCCTAACACCATTTGTTAAATAAGGATTCTTTTCCCCCAGTGCATGTTTTTACTAGGCTGATCAAAGATGAAATGAGAATATGTGGCTGGACTTGTCTCCCTCCCTATTCTATTCCATAATCAAAGTCTCCATTTTTGTGCCAGTACCATGCTGTTTTGATCACTATATATTTGTAGTATAACCTGAAGTCTGGTAATGTGATGCCTACAAATTTGTTTTTATTTCTAAGTATTGTATTGGCTCTCCAAAGTTTTTTCTGGTTCCATATGAATTGAAGTACTATTTTTTTCAGGTTCTTTAGAGTATGTCATCATTGATGGGGATTGCATTAAATCTGTAGATTGCTTTGGTTAGTATTGACATTTTCTCAATGTTGATTCTTCCCAACCATAAGCGTGATATGTTCTTTCATTTATTAATATCTTCAGCTATTTCTTTTCTAGGGTTTCATAGTTCTCTGTATAGAAATCTTTCTTGTCCTTCATTAGATGAATTCTTAGGCATTTAATCTTCTTTGGGACTACTGTAAAAGGAATAGTCTTTGATTTTATTCTTAGCTTGACTGTTGTTGGCATTTATGAAGGTTACTTGTTTGTGGGCATTGCTTTTGTATCCAGAGACTCTGCTACATGCCTTGATCACTTCTAAAAGCTTTGTAGTTGAATCCCTGAGGTTTTCCAGGGATAAGATCATGTCATCCTCGAAGAGCAAGAGTTTGACCTCCTCTGTCTCCATTGAGTGTTCTTGTCATGAAAGGAAGCTGGATATTATCAAAAGCCATTCCTGCATCAATTGAAAGTATCATATGGTCTTTGTTTTTTTATTTTATTTATGTGGTAGATTGTATTTATGGTTTTACATATATATAACCAACCTTGTAACCCGGCAAAAAACCAACTTGATTATGGTGTATGACTTTTTTAATGTGTCACTGTATTCTAGTTGCTAAGATCTTATTGAATATTTTTGCATTGATACTTATTAATGATACTGGTCTATAGTTCTCTTTCTTTGTTGGATCCTTTACCAGTTTGGAGATCAGGGTTATATTTGCTTCATAGAATGCGTGGGGAGGATTTCTTTCTTTTCTGTTTTGGAATAGATTATGTACGATAGGTACTAGTTCCTCCTTGAAGGTTTGGTAGAATTACGATGTGAAACCATCTGCTCCTGGACTTTTCTTTTTTGGAGATGTTGTATAGTTGATGTTATTTCAGTGCTTGATATAGTTCTATTCAAAATTACTAATTCTTTCTGGTTGAGTTTAGAAAAGTGGTATGCTTTCAGGTATTGGTACATTTCCTCTACATTTTCATATTTCTGAGAATAGAGTTTTTATAGTAATCACTAAGGATCTTTTGTATTTCTGTGGTATTTGTTGTTTTATCCCCTTTTTTGTTTCTGACTGAGGTTATTAGAGATCTCACTTTTCTGTTTCTGGTTAGTCTGGCTAAAGGCTTATCAATTTTATTAATCTTTTCAAAGAACCTAATTTTATTCTTTTGTTTTCAATTTCATTTAATTCTTCTATAATGTTGGTTATTTTTTTTTTCTTGTGCTGGATTTTGTGTTGGATTATTCTTTCTTTTGCAGTTGTTTGACATGGTGCATTATATTGCTGACTTGCTCTCTTTCTGTTTTCTTGATGAAGGCGTCTAATGCTATAAATTTCCCTCTTAAAACTGCCTTTGCAGGTTTTTATAGTTTGTGGTTTCATTATCATTTTGTTCAAGAAATCTAAAGATTCCTTCTTAATCTCTTAATATTCTTATTGCTATTTTTCTTTTGGAGGTGATTCAATTTTTTTGTTGATTTCAGAAAAAAAGTCTTTAAATATTCATGCATCTTGTGTCTCAGTCTGGTAAATATATGAAATTAGCCATCACAATAAATTACTGTTAAGTACAGTCATCCTGTTGAGCTACTAAACATTAAATAGTATTACTCTTACCTAACTCTCTTCCTGTAGCCATTAACTATCCTTCACCTCCATTATCCTCTGGTAATCATCATTCTATTCTTGTATCCATGAGTCAATTTCTGTTTTTTTTCCTTTTTTCTTTTTAGTTCCCATGTACGAGGGAGAACATGTGATATTTGTTCTTCTGTACTTGTCTTATTTCACTTAATGTAATGTCTTCCATGCTGTTGCAAATGACCCGATTTAATTTTTTTAATGACTGAATAGTATTTCATTCTGTATATGTACTACATTTTATTTATTAATTTGTCTGCACCTTGGCTATTGTGAATGTACTGCAATGAGCACGGGTGTGCAGATATCTCTAAATATACTGATTTGCAGAATGGAATTGTGATATTCCAAACCCAAAGAAATTATATATTCTTGAAGTGATGAATATATCAATTACCCTAATTTGATTATTACATCTTGTATGATGAAAAAGTCATATGTACAATATAAATATATATAACTACTATGTATCCATAATTATTAAAAATTTAAAAAAATTAACCCTTACAGAGTGTTGGCACTTATACACATCTTCTTAAGACATACTTAATAGCCACAAAAAGGTAGTAACAGGTATCACAAAACAATTATCCTGTGTATAACTAAAAATACACAATTCATTTCACTAGAAGAGAAGTTAAAATCTTTAAATGATATTTACTCTTCTCTTCAGTAACCCGTAACTTAGAAATTATAATGTAAAATTAACAATTCTTAAATACTATAATGTGGACTCAATACATTTTATGTTACATGGTAAGTATTAAAGGAGGGAAGAAAAGACAGGCATTATCAAACACAAATATTCAAACTAAGGAGTTGATACTCATAACAGTTACAGTCTTCATTTGTATAATTGGTCATATGGTTGTAGCTGATATTTACAGTTACCTTCATCTAGTAGCCATTTAGTATTCTTTATGCCTTCAGCAAGCACCTCACCTGCTCATGATTCTTTATCTGGTAGAGTAGACCCAAATCTTTATTCTGGAAGGATATAGGCCTTTTGTAGTCTGCCTTGATTGGATTATTATAGTGTCCCATTGACATTATTTACAGGTCATGGAAAAACTGAGAGGCTCCCTAAGAGATCTCCTAAATTCCAGGCATATTCTTTCATACCTCTGTTGTGGAACAATATGAGATCTGACAATTAAGTTCACAAACTTGCCACAATGTGCTTATGTTGTCAGCACTGCACAAACAACTCAGTAAAGTTTCATAACCTTGGTGTATCAGTGTCTTCAGAGTTCTGTTTGTGTCAACATGTGGCATTGTCTTGCTTAATGGATTTCATTATTGCTGTTGTGTGTTTTTTGGGGCTGTCACAAGAATGTCAGAGCTTGAATTAGAGCAATGAAAAGAAAATTTCTTGTTAAACTTGACAATCATGGGAGTAAAATCAAAGACATTTTAGTCCACATTTATTGGGATAATGTCTTAAAGAAAGTGGCAGTGTACAAATATACTTAATATTTTTCTGAAGGAAGACAAAGTGTCACTGGTGAAGAAGAGCCAGGGCAGAGAGAAAGTGTCACTGGTGAAGAAAGGTCAGGGCAGCCAGTCATAAGCAGAACTGATGAAAACATTGCAACAATTTTTTGAATTGAGTGTCAGTGTCAAAATTGCTGGCTGACTGTGAGAAGCATAGCAGACCAAGTAAACACTGATAGACAAACAGGAAAATCTTAATGGAAAATCTAGGCATGAGAAAGGTGTGACTCTTGCATCATGACAATGCACTAGTTTACATGGCACTATCTGTGAGGGAGTTTTCAGCCAGGAAACAAATAACTGTATTTGAACACCTTCCCTACTCTCCTGATATGCCACCCAATGACATTTTTCTTTACCTGAAGATAAAGCAAATGTTGAAAGAAAGAAATTTTGACGACATTCATATGTACTTTGAAGATGACCATAGTAAACACCCTCCCTACTCTCCTGATATGCCCCCCAATGACATTTTTCTTACCTGAAGATAAAGAAAATATTGAAAGAAAGACATTTGAAGACATTCATGTGTACTTTGAAGGTGACCTTAGTGATATTCATCAATGAGGCATGTAGCACTTTTTCTAAGATGAGTTGGAGAACTAACTTAATTGTCATACCTCATAATCTAATTCCCCTTTGGTACTCAGGATCAGTTACCACAGCCAGGACAGTATTCCATTCCTGGCTTGTTGACTTAGGCATAAGAAGCCCCAAAAGGGTAGGTGGCAGTCTTACCTTCCAGTGTAATGGAATGATTGTTTTTTCTCCTACCTAGGAGAATTAAGACCTTTGGAATTAAGACCTCTAGTACAGCAAGGCATAATGTTATGGAAATAAGAAGCAAAACTTTTCTAGTGAGTCATAAGAAATAATAGTAGTAGCGCCACTCTCATACTCATCCCTTGATTCTTGGACCTATATATCCTGGCTGCAGGAAGAAGGAACTTCATATACACATATTGGATGCTAATTAAGAGCATATACAACCTTCTAAAGAACATTCCCCCAGCTCTGGAAGATATTGCCAACTACCTGGCCCTGTTATCGAACCTATAAAAGTCCATTACATTGTTCTATTGAAACAGAAGCTTTGGGTTGGAGGAGAAATGGCAAGACCCAGTCAATTAATTCCAAGAGCATGCAGTCATGGTTGCATTTCATTTTCTGTAAAGTGTGTTAGAAAAATGCTATGTGGGAGACTGTGATACTGATTAAGGCATTTTATAAGCCCATAGATAATAGTTTTTGCAGTTGCATTGCTTTTAGGAAAGGCAAATCTTTGCCCAAATTATCTATTCCAATAAAAAGAAAATATTACTTCAACCATGATGAAAGTGGTCCAATACAGTTAACTTGCCACTAGATTTCTGATTGATAATATGGCACCCAGGATATGATGTCATATATAGGGAATGGTGTTGGTGTCTGCTGATGGCAGATTTGGCAGTCAGTGGTGGCCATAGCCAAGTCAGACCTAGTGAATGAAAATCCCTGGTGCTGATCCCATGTATAACTTATATCACTGCCATTGGGACCACATTGTTCATGATCTCACAGGATCATAACATGAATGGTTTGGGAGAAAGGCTGATTAGTATCCAAAGAGCAGGTCCTTCTATCCATGGAGTTGTTAAAATCCTCTGCTGTGGTCAGCATGTAGTAAGTATTCATATAGGATGCAAATATCTTCATTCATTTTTACCCACTCAGAGAGGTCTATTCACATACCTCTTTCCCAAATTTTCTTGTCCAAATATGTCCCTTCCAAATTCCTAAGTATCTATCCAAACCACTGACCACAGCCCAGGAATTAGTATATAACCTCCCAACTGACCATGTCTTCTTCTAAGCAGAGGGAATCGCCATGTGACTGTCTATAGTTCCATCACTGGGATGGTTTCCCTTCACCACTGGACTTCAGGGATTTCCCAGAAGGAGGCTGTAGTGTTATGGCTATCTACTTCCAAGTGGTGCCCATATATATTGTGCAGAATTGTGTGTAAAATAGGCTTGAGTCTCCTCTTTCCCTTCTGGCTCTTCATAGGGACCTCTCCAAGAGGCCATAAGTGCAGCTGGGAGAGAGATGTCAGTGTAGCTGAAATGGGGACTATGGCCATTTGGGCCACTTGTTCATGTAACCTACTTGTGTCTTCAGGTTTTATTCAAGCCCCATTACATATTTCCCACTTCCATTGGGTTCCTATGCACACCCAACCTTATGGTTTGATGAGTCAGATTTCACTCAGTTCATGAGGGGCAAATCTGCTGACATAATAACTCAATGGTACAAGGTTAAGCATTTAGTCTCTTCTACCAAAGCCCTGTATTGAGCCTAGAACTGTTTCTCAAAGGGAGCCAAGTTTTCTGCAGATGATGGCAATACATTGTTCCAAACTCTTAAGGGCCTGTTTACCTATAGGAGCCTATGGAAGGCTGTAGATGGTATTGCTATCTTCCAGTAGCAGGTCAAACATAACTAGATCTGCTGTTATCATATGGCCCAAGTGGGAAAGCAACTGCCACAGCATTCTAGATCACTTATCAACCCACCTTTTATTTTGAGATCGACTCAAAAGTAATAGCTTTTTGGGTAACTTGGTAAACAGCAGGCTGGAATATCAGAACCAAGGAATAAATAAACTCCAGAATCTTCCCCTCCCCTGCCAAAAAAAAAAAAGGACCCTGTAGAAACTGTGCTTCTATTTTGGTTGTAGGAGAAACCAGTTGCAGTGACTTAACCTGTCACCTTAGAACAAATTCTCAACAACGCTCAAATCACTTGGCCTCTAAAAATTTCACCAAGATAGAGGGCTCCCAAAATGTTTATCTCATTTATTTCCTACACTCTGAAATTCAAATATCTTACAACAAAGCCTATAATGGCTGCTACTTCTTGTTGACTAGGTCCAATCATATTAATATCTTCAATGTAATGGGTCATATTTGTGAAGGGAAAAGGAAATCAAGATCCCAAGGAAAGCTGTAACGTTGTTATCCCCCTGACATAGGGCAGTGAAAATGGACTTCTGGCTTTGAAAGTTAATAGAAAACTGCTTCTGGTCATTGTTAATAGTAGGTATAGAGAAAGAAGTAGTTTCCAGTTCAATCACTGTGCATCAGGTATTAGGGGATGTGTTACTTTTCTAAAGCAAGAAAACTACATCTAAAACAGCAAGTGTAATTAAACTTACGACCTGGTTATTCTTATGATAATTCACTAACATTCTCTGAGATCCATTTGTCATCTGGTTGGCCAAATAGGCAAAATGAATGGTACTATAGCAGACATCACCACTTCTAGATTTTTTGAGTCATTATTGGAGACACTAGGCTCTGAAATCTCTCCATGAATGCTGTGTTGATTTTGGTTTATTATTGTTTTATGTAGAGATAGTTTTAATGGTTTCCACTTGGCATTTTCCACCATAGCAGCCTTCACTCCCTATGTCAGGGAACCAATGTGTGTATTCTGCAACCTACAAAGAATATCCATTCTAATTATGAATTCTGGAACTGAGGAAATAACTACAGGATGGGCTTGAGGAGCCACTTGATCCACTGTAAGACAGACTTGAACTAAAATTCCACTGATCCTCTTACCTTCATAAATTCTGCCCTGACTGGTAGACCACAATGACATTTTGAGTCTCTTGGAATTATCATCAGCTCAGAGTCAGTGCCCTATAGTTCTTGAAAGATTAACTTATTTCCTTTTCCCCAATGCATAGTTACCTGGTAATAGCATAATTGTCCCTTTTGGAAATGCTGGGAGAAAGATTAACAATATGAATTTTTGGCGGTATTCTGGGGTCTTTCCTCAGAGGGAATCAGGCCTTCCTTTTCTTCAAAAGAATACTACAGAAACTAAGTCTGTAAACTGGCTTAAGTTTTTAATTAAAGGGCTCAATAAAGTCTTTGAGAGGTATCCATTTGGTACTTAGTACATTTGGTACTGATGTAATAAAATGCCACAGAGTGATTTACAATTAACAAAATTTTACTGGCACACAGTTTTGCAGGCTGGAGAGTTCATTATCAGGATGTTTGAATTTGGCAAGAACTTTCTTGCTGTGCTATAACATGGCAGAAGGTATTCAGTGTTAGAAGGCCAAAAAAAGATACAGAGAGCAAGAGACAGGGAAACCCACTTCCATGACACAATAAAAACCCACTGCTAAAAAAAAAAATAAATAAAAATAACTGCTGTAATAATCCACTGCCACAATAAAGGTACTAATCCATTCTTGGAGGTGGAACCCTTGTGATCTAAACATTGTTTAAATATCCCACCTCCCAATACCATCAGAATAATAATTAAATTTTAACAGGAGTTTTGGAGACAATAAGCATTCAAACCAGAGCAAGGGCGCATGACTCTGTTTTTAAGATTCAGAAACTTTTGTTAACTTGGCCTAAAACTTTTCTACTTATAACGCTTAAGTGAAATTTAGTAGACACCCTATCTATTTCACTTCCAGAAACACCATGTTTACCTATTAATGTCAAAGTGCTAGAATTGTATACAAATTGATTTTTTTTTTTTTGAGACAGAGCCTCAAGCTGTCACCCTGGAGAGAGTGCTGTGGCATCACAGCTCACAGCGACCTCCAATTCCTGGGCTCAAGGGAGTCTCCTGCCTCTGACTCCCAAGTAGCTGGGACTACAGGGACCCGCCACAACGCCTGGCCATTTTTTTGTTGCAGCCATCATTGTTATTTGGCGGACCCAGGCTGGATTCAAACCCGCCAGCTCAGGTGTATGTGGCTGGCACCTTAGCCCGTTGAGCCACAGGTGCCGAGCCAAACTGATTATTCTTAAAGCTGCTATGACTTTGATGTCCAGCATGTAACCACACCTGTCTTTCCTTTGGTGGTTGAGTGCTACCATTTAACCCCTGGCACCTTGGGATCCAGTTACTGCCATTTATTGGGTTACCCAATTCAGTGACTGCACTCCCCACTATAAAATCTGGCTTGCAGAGAAGAACAATATACAGCTTCCAAGAGACAGGGACTCCTTTCACAAATTTATTTCTTAAAGTAGTGGTGAAAGGTATGTTTTCTGGACTCTACCATTATGGGTGACTAGATGTTAAATGACAAATCTACTCAAATATTTCAATCTCCCTAACTCACTGAATCTCCTTTTCTATTTTAAAGCAAAGTAGGTCTGGCCTTACCAATCCATGCCTTGTGGGCCAAGCTTTAGTCCATATTTTAGCTAACCAACCAAATAAACTCTTAGAGCCTTTTCTGACTCATTGGGTTTCAATATTTTTTTGTCATTATAACACTTTTAAAAAGTAATTGTGTTGTGAACTATTTCAAGTATAACTCAAAATGTGGAGAAATGTATGTATAATAAATCTTCATGTATCTATCATCTAGATTTAGTAGTTTCAATGTTTTGACAACTTCATTTTATAATCCTCTCCCTTGCCACTACCATCCTTTTTTCCCCTTTTATATCTGGAATATTTTATTTCAATAGATTTAGGGGATATAAGGGTTTTTGATACATAGATGAAATGGATGGATGATACAGTGGTGAAGTCTTTTAGTGTACCAATCACCTGAACAGTGTACATTGTTGACCCTTTTTGCCCTCCTAAATCCCACTGCTGTGTCTCCAGAGTCCATCATATCACTTTACATCACCACATATACCCGTTATTTAGCTTCCACTTATGAGTGAAGACAGGAAGCATTCATCTTTGCATTCTTGAGATACTTCACCTAGGATGATGGTCTCTAGTTTCATCAAAGTTACTGTGAAAGACACTATTTCATACTTCTTATATACCATACTTCCAAGGTGTATATTGAACACATTATTTTTTAACCTAGTCATCAATTGATGGACACTTATCTTGATTCCATAGTTTCACAATTGTGAATGTTGCTGCAATAAACATACAAATGTAGGTGTCTTTTGGATATATTGACATTTTTTCCTTTCGATAGATACCCAGTAGTGGGATTGCTGGATCAAATGGTAGGTCATTGTGGTTTTAATCATCTTCTTGATGATTAGTGATATTGAGCATTTTTACATGTTTGCCTTTCATGTATATATTTTTAAAAATTCCTATTCATGTATTTTGTCTCACTTTTTCATGATGTTATTTGTATTTTCTTGATGATTTGTTGAGTTTCTTATAGATTCTGGATATTAGTCTTTTGTTGACTGTATAGTTTGAAAATACTTTCCCCATTATGTCAATTGCCTATTTATGTATTAGTTATTTCCTTTACTGTGAAGAACCTTTTTTAGTTTAATTACATTCCATTTATTCATTTTTAGTTTTGTTGTATTTGCTTTTGAGTTCTTAGCCATAAATGTTTTGCCTAGGTCAACATCCAGAGACTTTTTCCTAAGTTTTCTTCAAGAATTTTCAGGATGTCACGTTGTATATTTAAGTTTTTAATTCACCTTGAGTTAACTTTTATTAATGATGAGATATAGGGATCCAGTTTCATTTTTTGTGTGGCTGTTCAGTTTTACCAGTGCCATTTATTGAATAGGATATCTATTCCCCTGTGTTTTTTTCTGAGTTATTGAAGATCAGTTGGCTGTAAGTACATGGTTTTATTTCTCAGGTCTCTATTCTGTTATTGATTTATGTGTCTACTTTTATACCAGTATGATGCTATTTGGTTACTATGTAGGCTGCAATATTAAATGCAGAATCTCTTCTTAGTGATCCCGTATTAATAAATTCAGCCTCATCTAACTTTATGTTTCTTCCATGGTTATGTAACACCTTTAATATTAATTTCTATGTAAGTTTTCTCTATTTCCACCTAAATACAATAGAAAACTCAGGTAGTTATTTTGGAGGGTAGTTCCCCTTATGGGAAGGGGTTTGCACACTGCTGGGACTTGTGTCCAATTGTATTAGTTGAGTGATGAGGCTGACTCCTGATAAGAATTGAATCACCATGTCTTACTTGGTAATTGCTTAAGGGAAAGCCATCATAATTTCCTCAATACAGGAAAATTGCTTCAGATGGTGATGGGAAAGGGCAATAACACTGAGGGTGGAGAAGCCATGTCTCCTGGAGGGGTAATTAGATTAGAATTTAGGGCCTCAATATCCCCAACTTTATCAGAGTCTTTTCACACATCCCCATTACAACTCACAGGATCCCATTCTTTCTCAGTCAAAGCCCTGACTTTAGCATTAGACATCCTGTGAACCTGGAAATTCTGTTTGTGCAGTGATCCAGCCAATTGCAAGGTAAAATTCTGCATTTGGTCTTAAGCAGCTACAAGAGATAGGGTCACTTTCAGGGTTTCACACAGAAGCTTTCAGGTCATTTATGCAGCTCATGAGCTGGGGATTTAAGTCTCTGAGTTCATCCTTTTCTTTTACCCTTTTTCTAGCAAGATCAAAAACAAACAGCCAACCTCATTACATTTTTTAGTTATAAAAAAATTTTTTTAAGTATATACACAGTCTTCCAACATCTAGATTCTTATAGATAGTTGGTTGAAAGTATCCAGTGGAAATATTTTGCATTATCTTTATTGCCAGATCATGCCACGGACTTTCCGTCTGTCAGTGCTCTCTTCCGACCACAAATTGAATCATTAGTATCTTTAAATCTAATCAAATTAGAGAGCAAATTCCAGAAATCCAGAATTAAGTTTGAAAATTTACCCTTAAAATTCTGTTCCTCTAGAATGACTCTTGGTACTAAAATCTGCATTAGCCTGGGTTCTGCTGAGAAATATATATATATTTCCATTCTATATATATTTGCACCCTGCACACATATATAGTACATAAAGATTTGCACTCAACAATTTGGAAACTCAGAGAAGCTGATGATACAGTTCCTCCCTGAGTCCTTGAGAACCCGGGTAAATTATAGTCTAAGTCCAAGTTCAAAGACAGAAGGAGATCAATGTATCAGTTTAATGATAGAGAAAGTGAATTCTCCCTTACTCTGCTTTTTAAAAATTCAATTTAATTGTTAATGGATTGGGCAAGATCCACTCATATTAGGGAGGGCAGCCTGCTTCACTCAGTCTACCAATTCAAAGATTAATTTCATCCAGAAATTCCCTCGCAGATACAACTAGAACAATATTTTGCCAAATATCTGTGCCCAAATTGATGCATAAAATCACACGATCCAAGTCTCAATTCAATTCAATTGTTATAGAAGTTTATGTTAGTATTTTCTCTAAAGTTTTCTGATCTATATATTCTTTATGAAGAATATTTTGGTTTCATTACATCAAATCTGGATTCTCCTTTTTTATAGTTTTCGGCAATTGTATTATTGGCAAGTGAAGTAAGTATGTTGAAAAATATTATCTAAGTTAACACTGTCTAAATTTATCTTTTTAGCCAGCATTTCTGAAAATATTGTGAAATTATTTTCTAGGATTTTCATTGTCTTGGATGTTCTGCAGATCTACTATAATCAGGTTATATTTGTCAATATATGGCTTCATAATTTGTATGTAATTTTATTTTGCAGTGTCATAAATTTTTTCAGTTGTGGAATATTCTTCATCAGTAAACTTGTTGTTAAGTGTTGAGGAACCAGATTCCAGGTCCCGTTCTTTGTTGCCAGTATCATGGAATAGTTACTGGTATCAAGTCAATGGAGTAAATGAGCAGAACATGCAGGTGCACAAAGGGGAAATGCTAAAGTTTTATTAAAGATGAAGGCATAGAACATTCCAGAGAAGGAATGAGTCAGTCCCTGTGAGTGGGGGAAACAGTGAGTTTGACAAGCATTCTCCTTTTATTCCAATTTTATGTCACTTGGGGAATGGAATATTCATGATTTTTCTTGGAAAAAGGTGGAGAATTCCTGGAGTTAAGAACTCTCCCCTTTTCTATCTTTGTAAGTAAATTTCTAGTGGTTTCCATGGTATCTGTAAACTGTCACAGCAGTCACTGGTGGGTGTATTTTTACTATGTTAAAGAGGGTGGGTTGGTTCAGTTTCTGGGGAGGCGGCTGGGGGTTCCCTTCACAGTGAGTCCCTGGTGGTGATGGTGAGGTGGCCTCGTGGGCCAGAGCTTATGCCAAATTTTCTGGTGCACCTTTGAAAGTTAATGTCATAGATAATCCCTGGAGAGGTTCAAGAGGTGATGTACCCTTTTTGACAACTGAAGACAACATTGTTTCTCAGCCAGCAAAAATACTAAATTTTTTAAGAAAACAGAAATACAATGCTGACTATGAAGTCTCAGAGAAACGAGGGGCAGACACATTCGCTTACATTGCTCTCCTTGAAGAGAAGCTTCTTCCTGCAGTACTTCACACGTTCTGGGTTGAGAGTGACAATTACTTTACTGTGACAAAGCCACGGTTTGCTTCCCAAATTCCTTTTTCCTTAAGTTTGATCCTGCGTGGAAGAATGTCTAGGGGAGCACTGAATAGGATCCTCCTGACTAGAGGACACCCTCCCCTCTACACCTTCAGGAAGTGGAAGCACAGATATACAGAAATGCCAAGAAGTGCCTAAATTTTTTGTCAAACAGATTGGGAACATCTCAGTTTTTCTTTGGAGGTACGCCTTAAACCTTGGATGCCTATGTTTTTGGTTTTCTTGCACCTCTTTATAAAGTGTGGTTTCCTAAAGTTCAGCTACAAGAACACCTGAAACAGCTCTCCAACCTATGCCGCTTTTGTGATGATATATTAAACAGTTATTTGAGGCTTAATCGTGGAGATGGATGACGATCTTTGCCAAAGCCCTCAACTTCCTTGTGGGAAACTGCCAACACTTAAATTGACTCCAGCAGAAGAGGAAAACAATTCCTTACAACTGCTATCACCCTGACAGCCCTCATGCTTTGTGGCTAAAGTCATGTGATTGTTGCAAGAATCTCTCACACCAAGCGTAGGAAGGCAAAAAGAAAATGCCATAAGAGGTGTAAGGAAGACTCGAAAACAGAAGGAATTGTCTATGACATCTGCTTTTTTTTCTATTAGGAAGCTTGTCTTCTAGCCTGACAGTGCATTTTAAATAACATCAAAATGAATACGAAATGAACTTAGTGGGGTTGTGGGGAGGGAGAAAACACATTGTACTGTATACACAAAAAACAAAAACTCTGCCTTAACATTGGCAGATTTTTGCCTTCGATTCACATGTTGCTGACCCAAAGCTATAATTCTGTACTGAATGTGCACTCTTAACTTATTCAAGTTAATTTATTCAATTTGTTAACTTAATTTTCTTAGACCAGGCTAAATACCTAATATGTGGCTCTTTGGCTGAAGTTTTTTTCATCTGTTTATAAATATGATGCCTATTATAGAAAGTGGGAAAAATATAAATTACTTTAATAGAGAAGCCTGTATTTAACTTTAAAAGGTGAAGAGGAATGTGCTTTAATTATGCTTTCATACATCTAATCTTTTGTATTAGGTTTAGTGACACCTATTTTGAAGGTGATTACCTATAATATTCATCCGATGCTATATGCACTTCAGTATAACAGTGTTGCTGATGTGTTCTATAGAGGTTAGCAAGGGCTCCTTTAGTTTATTGGGCGAATGTGGCAGCTTTACACCTATGTCTTTGATGTACATTCTTTAACTCTAGTCATCTTTCTTGTATTGATTCCAGGAGAACTGAATGTATTGGTCATCATTATTATGCGAGGCTATAAAAATCTTATTAAAACTTGTCCAATTTTTAGATACTACGTAGGAGGCACCGTGGCGAGGGTAATAGAAATGTCTATTGTGCATTAGGTTCAAGTAATCTGTGCTTGGCTCAGGCCAGTATTCTTTCATAAGCATATTATGTAGTCAAAAGCTTTCTGACAACCAATTATTTTCCATATATTTTAACTACAGTAGAAGGATCCAGAGGAATAATCAGAAGTAGCAGATTTTAAAGGTATTTTCTATTTATTGGTGGCTGAACAGTTAACGGATTTGCTCTGTGGTCATTTTACTAATATTAGAAACTTGGTTATTGCTGTGGTTGAGGTGCTTCTGTTGTCCTAATACCACTTCTGGGGGTTTTAAAATACAAGACTATGTTTTTGATCAGTGTCTTAAAAGATTACTGTGGTGCTCAGCAAATTGTATCAAGTCCTAAGGTAATTTTTGAAGTCGTGTTTATCTGTTCAGGTGCATTTGGGTGAAGTGCCTAATGAGTTGTGTGTTACTTTTACAACCGGCATGTGTGTATTGTTAATCTGAAAGACAATTGTTAGATTCTAGTGATCTGAAATCTGTATGAATATTTTATTTTGAAAATCATGACCATGAGTTACTGTCCTCTAAGAAGGATGTATGTATTAGAGAAGGGTGGTTAGCACATTAATCAGATATCTGTTTATGCATTATTCAGGGTCAGTCATTTTCAATTAAGATTTATATTAGACCTTCTAAAAGGCATTTTAGCCTACAATTGTAAAAACACATGTAAAGCAGGACAATTATTAATGATTAAAAATAAAAAAATTATAGGAGAACTACCTTACAGCAACACTGACAGATTCTAAATTGAATGGCAAATTTAACACTAAGTTTCTCCATGGAAAAGGCAAATGATAACATTGGGTTATGTCAGTTTTTCTTTCAATAAAACTAATTTCCATGAGAAAGAAAAAAAAGAGGGTGGGTTATTTAGGGATACTGTTATCTATAACTGTGCACATGTTACTAAGACCCTCTATTGAGGTCTTGACAATATCTCCACTTTGTAGTTTCTCTGCCTCTTTCTGACTGGTCAGTCCTTGGAGACCCCCTTGACACACCATCTGTTCCTATTGGGAGTCCCCACCTTAGAGTCCCAATCAGGCTGCTACCAAAACAACCCAGGTCAGTATGACCACATCTGTCTGTCCAGATCTGAAAGTCCCTGGGACATTGATTAGCCTCTATCTCAAGGCAATCTGCCTGCCTACAAGATCTCGCACCTACAGAGTCTCAATTAGTTCCATTCCCATGACAACTCAACATGTCAACGCAGGCCAACCTGACCCAAGTCAGTCTAAAATAGCCTAACCACCTGCACCATCCACCCTGTTCATGTCTAGCTAACTGCATAACTCAGCACTATTATTTCCTCTGATATTTCTTTCTGAAATTTCTAAAGAACGTATTTTATAGTCTCTCAAATTTCTGTATTTTTTAAATTTCCCATACTTCTCTTCAGTTTATTCTGAGTCAATTCTTTAATGCTGTGTTCCAAATTATTTGTCTTCATTATATTTGTTCTAGAATATTCTACCTCTACTGAATTTTTTATTATGATAATTAAATTTCTGTAGTAATTTTTATTGATTTTTTTTGTATGTCTGATTTTTATTTAAATAGCCTATTTAGTCTTGTGGTTTCTTATTGTTTTATGGATTTTTTTCTTTAATTTCTCTGAGAATATTCATAGTCCTTACTTTTAATCTCTTTGAGAATGTGATGTAATTTACACATCATTAGTGATGTAATCTGATTATTGGGTTGGTTGCCTATTTTTCTATAACATTAATTTCCTTTATGTGCTTTTATTTTTAGTCTATTAAGTCCTTTAATGTGTTCTACTTTTTCATGTCCATGCTTATTTCTTTTTCCCTGAACGTTTGCTGTTGTGTCAACTTTTTCCTTTTGCATGCCACGTATGAATACTGAGATTATATTGGCATATCCGGTTAAACTTTCTTTTCTTTGAGAATACCGAGGATTTAGAGAAGTCTCTCAATTCTGTTAACTTGGACTTCTTCAGTCCCATCTACTAGCAAGTGTGCTGTTCTATAAGCCATAGATTTAGGGAAAGGCTCAATTTTGTTAACTTTCTTTCCCAAGAAGTGTTCAATTTAAGAACCTGTCCCTGAATCTCATCAGCAGTTCTCCACTACACAAGTAGGTACCTTTGATTTCTCCACCACTGACCTTTGCTGCCCATTTCAGAACTGGAATCCAGCAGGTCCCAGGCTTCAGACTATTACATATTACTATGGCCTCAGGCCCTTACTGATAAGTGTATATTTTAATTTTAATACATTTTTAATGCCACATTTAAAAATATTTACTATGATAATCAAAGAACTGTATTTCTTGAAATCCCCAAACACTTTTTTAAACAGTTTTGAATATTATAATTCTTGAGTCCAGATTTCTTTCTCATTTTAATTATTCTCATCACATCTGTTTTCCACTGCCAACTTTTGTGACTGTTAACTACTGTCATTTGAATATTGTATGTATTTCAAATGCCCAAACAGTATATATCATAAATGTAGAAAGCTGGGAGTAAAATAGTGACATGGAGACTGAGAAATAGAAA
This sequence comes from Perodicticus potto, assembly GCA_963574655.1. Classification (NCBI taxonomy): domain Eukaryota; kingdom Metazoa; phylum Chordata; class Mammalia; order Primates; family Lorisidae; genus Perodicticus; species Perodicticus potto. The sequence continues at coordinate 20,263 of CAUYRH010073397.1, forward strand.
TAACATGCAATGAAAATTTGTAGCTTCTGTCGGTTTTCGCCAGTGATGTGAAACTGCTTCTTCTGGGACTTTGATATTTAGAATTTAATAGAAAAATGGAAAAAGACATATAAGTCAGTATTGAAATAGCTTAAGCATTTCGAAGAACTAGGAAGACACACTTCACTAACTTCACTTTTCACTGATGACAGCAAAAGAGGGCTCATGCTTTATATTAATACATATTTTTGGTTAATGCCAGTTAAGTTTAAGTACAACTCTAGGTCAAATTACTCTCTAAAATGTCTTTTATAATTTGTAAGTAAGCATTATTTGATGTTCTATTTAGTAAAAAATAATCATCATGCACATATGTAACTTCTGATTGAGATTTTTAGTTAAAGACTTTTATATATTTTAACAGAGAAAAACCTAACAAAACATTGTTACAATAAAACAAACAAACAAACACCCCAGGTTCAAGTGGACCAGCAACGTCTAAAGCCTAAATAAAATAATTGACTCTAAAAATTTTCTCCTATCATTTGCTCCCCCTTGTCAGTCAATGCTTAAAAAAATATTAGTTGAAGGGAGCTGTGACAATAAATATTAGAGATAATGAAAGCACTTTCAATATGAAGTTGAATTATTTCAAACAAATAAACATTCTTTTTGACCTGAAAGGGGAAACTGCCTATGAGGCAGTTTTGAGGAGACTCTAAATAAGGAACTGATCTCTTAGTGCTTACCCCAAGAATTTATTTCTTCCTTTGTGAACACGGATCTTTCCTGTATAATAACAGAGAATGAATAAGTATGAGGTTTGTAGAATGTATTTCCCTTAATCATTGGTACAACAATTTGTTGAATTGCTTCATATTTTCTTGAAATTTTACTTTAAAAACATTAAAACATTTTTTTCGTTGGATTATGGAATGTGTATTTTTCATTTTCCTCGTTTTAGCAAAAAGTAAACAGACTGAAATGCTCCCCTCTCTCTGCTTAGTTCTGGAGTGAGAATAAAGCAGGCCAATTCTGACCAGGTATCCTGCTAAATAAAAGCAATCTGACTGATGGCACAAGTGCGGAGAGAGACAGAGTCCAAGTAGTTTGGCAAGTTCCAAAGTCTGGCTATAAGAAAGCAGTATTATACGGCAGTTGTTCCTAACACAGAGATTGATTGCCCTTTTTAATGTTTTAGTCTCTTTGCACGGTCTGAGAACCTTGATTGACAAGAGTGGATTGCAGGAGGAATGAGATCAGAGGTGTACAGAAAAGTCTAGCCCTTGATTGAGTAATGTTCTCGGTCAGGACTGCCTTATACTACTGTCCACTTGGTGTCATATTGCAGAGTCTACTAATTCTGACATGTCCTCCTAAATTTTCTTTATTCAAATTTTCTTTATTCTCAATCAAAGAAAAAGTATGAAGAAGAAATAAAAAGGAGAAGTAAGGTTAGGGAGGCAGCACAACTACCTGGGTAGGGCAGCAAAGAACAATTGAATTCAAAGTACAGTCTTTTGTTGTCTTTACTTGGTATAAAAGTTTTTCTTTTCAAAGAAAAGGAGTACTGAAAATGAAATAGAGTGAAGTGACAGAGATATTATTCTTCAAGTTATGGTGACTTTTTGGAAGTTTCATTCTTAGTTCTATATTTCTTTCAATTCTAATTTGGAATTAATAGAGCAGAGGAAAAGCAGGAAGAATATCTATCTTTGTTTCTCACTCTATTTTGTGTCCTATAAATCGAGGTGGTAGGTGAGGGGTCATTAATAAATAAATGTCTTGTAGAATGTATTTACATTTTACATAAGGTATAAATAATTTATATTTCTACTAAAATGATTTACTAAAATATATTTGGAGGGAGTTATGGTGGGAAAGTGCATATCTCCCCAAGATTCATATCATAAAAGGTAATCACCAATATGATGATATTAAGAAGTGGGGTCTTTGAATGTAGTTTCCTTATAAAGGAGGTCCCTGGGAACAGCCTTGCCCCTTCAACCATGTAAGGACCCAGATGGAAAGTACCATGTTGAACCAGAAAGTGGGACCTCACTAGACACTGAATCTGTTAATGTCTTCAGTTTGTATGTTTGTTTTGAGACAGAGTTGCATTTTGTTGCCCTGGATAGAGTGCCAAAGCGTCATAGCTCACAGCAACCTTACAACCTTGGGCTCAAGCAATCCTCTTGTCTAAGCCTCCCAATTAACTGTGACTTACAGGCACCTACCATAATGCCCAGCTAATTTTTCTGCTTTTAGTACAGATGGGGTCCAACTCTTACTCAGGCTGGTCTGGAACACCCAAGCTCAAGTGATCCACCTCCCTTGGCCTCTCAGAGTGCTGGGAACACAGGTGTGAGCTACTGTGCCCAGCCTCTAAATCTGTTGATGTTTTGATTAGGGACTTGTCAACTTCCAGAACTGTGAGAAATAAATTCTTATTTTTCAGGGCTTAGGACTGGCCAGGTCTTGGGCCCAGCTTAACTAGGTTCCAGACGAGGACCGCTAAGTTACCTTGCTCAGGTCTCTTAGGTGCCTAAGGGCTGTCTACTTCAGCAGGAGAGAGAGAGAGAGAGAGAGAGAGAGAGTCTGAGAGAGAGTAAAGCAGTCTTCTTAGAAAAATAGATCTTAGTCTTTAGCAGAGCTTGGTAATCAGCAGAGAGACACCGTTCTGCGGGCAGGAGAGGAGTCAGAGTAAGCAGGTCCGTGATAGAATGCGCATGCTCCAGACCGCCTTCTCCTCCAGCCCAATATAAGGCTGATCTCGTGCCGTTCAACACCACAGGTGTAGAGACTGCCAATTCACCACTGCTCTCATCTCGGGAGCTCTCATG
>CAUYRH010073401.1:0-17641 GCA_963574655.1 Perodicticus potto
TCTCCATACTTCCTTCCAAAAAGGTTTTATTAGTTTGCAGTCCCACCAGCAGTGTAAAAGAGTTCCTTTCTCCCCACATCCGTGCCAGCATCTGCAATCTTGAGATTTTGTGATATAGGCCATTCTCACTGGAGTTAGATGTTATCTCTTTCTTGAGTAAAGAGTAAAGTTTCTTGTAATATTCATTAAGGATTTTTTGAATTTCTGAGGAATCTGTTGTTATTTCATCTTTACCATTTCTGGTTGATGAGATTAGAGACTTTACTCTTTTTTCCTGGTTAAGTTCGCCAAAGGTTCATCTATTTTATTGACCTTTTCAAAAAACCAACTTTTTGATTTATTGATCTATTGCATAATTCTTTTATTTTCAATTTCATCTAATTCTGCTCTAATTTTGGTTCTTTCTTTCTTCTTATTAATTTTTTGTTATTTCTTTTCTTCTGCTGGGTTTGATTTGGAATGTTCTACCTTTTCCAGCTGCTTAAGATGTCCCATTAAGTTGTTAGCTTCCTCTCTTTCTGCTCTCTTGAGGAATGTTTGTAGTGCTATAAATTTCCCTCTACGGACTGCCTTTACAGTGTCCCAGAGGTTCTGATAATTCATGTCTTCATTTTCATTTTGTTCCAAAAATTTGGAAATTTCCTGCTTAATCTCAATGACATGTCTGTCCTTCAGCATGAGGTTATTTAGCTTCCACATTTTTGTTTGAGTATAGAGATTCTTGTTATTGAGTTCAACTTTTATTCCATGATGGTCTGAGAAGATGCAAGGAATAATTTCTATTTTTTAAAATTTGCTGAGGTTAGACTTGTGACCTAAGATGTGATAGATTTTGGAGTATGATCCGTGGGCTGATGAGAAGAATGTGTATTCAGTTTAGTTGGGATGAAATTTTCTGTAGATATCTGTTAAATCCAAATGTTGGATGGTTAAGTTTATATCTAAAATTTCTTTGCTTAGCTTCTTTTTGGACGATCTGTCCAACACTGTTAAAGGAGTGTTAAAATCTCCGACTACTATGGAGCTGGAGGAGATCAAGTTGCTCATGTCTGTTAGAGTTTTTCTTATAAATTGAGGTGCATTCTGGTTGGGTGCATAAATATTAAAAATTGAAATCTTATCATATTGAGTAGTACCTTTAACAAATATGAAATGTTCATCTTTATCCTTTCTTACTTTGGTTGGTTTAAACCCTATTGTATCTACGAATAAGATTGCAGCACCTGCTTTTTTCTGTTTTCCATTTGCCTGTAATATAGATGACCATCTCTTCAACTTGGGTCTAAATTTATCTTTTAAGGTAAGATGAGATTCTTGTATTCAGCAGATATCTGGCCTGAGTTTTTGTATCTAGTCAGCCAACCTGTGCCTCTTTAGAGGACAATTTAAACCATTCACATTAATTGAAAATAATGATAAATCTTTAGAAAGTCCAGTGGACATTTTTAATCCTTTCATCACTGTGGAAGTTGGAATTTGATAAAAAGTTTCTGGGTGAGTGTACTTTTGTGGTGGAGGATTACGCTGGTCATTACGGAGGATAGGTCTGAGAGTATCCTGGAGAGCTGGTATAGTTATAGCAAATTTCTTCAACATGTGGATGTCATTAAAGTATTTAATTTCTCCATCATATATGAAACTCAGTTTAGCTGGGTACAGGATCCTGGGTTGAAAGTTCTTTTGTTTAAGGAGATTAAAAGTCAATGACCATTCTTTTCTAGCTTGAAAGGTTTGATCAGAGAGACCTGCAGTTATTCTAATATTCTTCCCCTCATAGGTAATGGATTTCTTACATCTGGCTGCTTTCAGAATTTTCTCCTTCATATTAACTTTAATGAACTTAATTATGATATGCCTGGGGGATGTCTTACTCAGTTTGAGTTGTGCTGAGGTTCTGAAACTGTCTGCCATCTGAATTTCAGAATCTCTTGGCATGTCTGGAAAGTTATCTTTCATAATGTCATAAAGAAGAGACTCTGTGCCTTGTGACGCCACTTCATTGTTTTCAGGTATCCCTATAAGGTGAATATTGGGTTTCTTTGAGTTATCCCAGAGCTGTCTGAGAGAATGATCCATTTTCGCCTTCCATTTCTCTTCCTCTTTGGATGTTCACAAGCATTCAAAAACTTTGTCTTCCATGTCAGAAATCCTTTCTTCTGCTTGCTCCTTTCATTACTGATGGATGATACTGTATTTCTCAGATATTTGAGGGCTGCACTTCTTGTCTCAATGTGTGAAAATCTTTAGTCATTTTGTCTTTCAATTCGTTGAACTCTTGAGGCATCTTTTGGGTCATCTTTTGGATTACTGCTTGAAATTTTAATTCCATCTTTTCCTCCATTCCTCTGATCTTATTTGCTATCCAGACTCTGAATTCGATTTCTGACATTTCAGCCATTTGCTTATGCAAGGGATCTTGTGCTATATCTACCCTGTCATTCCTTGGGGGAGTTGATCTACTCTGATTATTCACATTGCCAGAATTTTTCTCTTAATTCCACCTCATGATTATTTTTCACTGTTGCCTATGACTGTCCTCTGAGTTGGGGAGGTGTCTTTCCCCGATCAGACTCCAGCAGGATCACTCTGTTGTTGCTAGATCTTTGTAGGGAGTGACCCAGTCTTCTGGGACTGCCCCAGCCAGAGAGTTCTGGCTGTGGGAGTAGCTCCGGAGGTGGCACACCCAGATCAAGCAGCAGGGTGTGGGATGGTGCACATGGTTCTGGGAGTGCCCCACACCTGGTGGTCTTTGCAAAGGGAGCACACACCTCCAGCAGTCTCGGGCTGGGAGGAAGGTTCCAGAAGGATGACATGGGTTGCGCAGCCTCCTGAGTCCCTGGCCGTATGGGTGGGGCTGGTGCAGATGCAGAGAGGGTAGGGGAGGACACAGGTTGTGTGGCTACCAGAGTTCCTGGCCCAGGAAGGCTGGTGGAGGCCTTGTGGGTGTCCAGTGCAGTCCCTGGCAGGTGTGGGCAGCAGGCAGATGTCCAACAGGGGATGGTGCGGAGCCGCATGGGGTCCCAGCGGGATCCCTGGCTGCAGCCTGGCATGGCACGGAGCAGAGCCATGCGAGGATTCTGATGGAGTCCCTGGCTGCTGCAGGAGGATGGCTGAGGCCTGGCAGGACGTGGATTGGTGCCACACCGGGGTCCCGCCAGAGTCCCTGGCCACTGTGGGCAGTGTGCTGAGGCTTGGCAGGGTGCATATCAGAGCCTTCGGGGGTCCCAGCAGAGTCCCTGGCCACAGCAGGTGGCTAGCTGAGTCCCTAGGCTGGCGGAGTCCCTGGCTGCTGCGAGCAGAGGGCTGAGTCCCAGCACAGCACAGATCAGAGCCATGTGAGGGTTCCAGCAGAGTCCCTGGCCACAGTTGGCTGTGAGCCAAGGTCTGGTGGAGTCCCTGGCTGCTGTGAGCAGGGGGCCAAGTCCCCGGAGGGCATAGATTGGAGCTGTGCAGGGGTCTCTGTGGGTTCCCTGGTCAGGGTGGGTGGCGGGCCAATGCTCTGCGTAGTCCCTGGCTGATGCAAGTGGAGGGCCAGGTTCGGCGGCATGAAGATCGGAGCCGTGCGGTGGTCCCGATGGAGTCACTGGCCACAGCAGGTAGCAGGTTCGGTGGAGCACAGAGTGGAGCCCTGTGGGCCGGGTAGAGTCCCTGGTCTGGGGGCTGGAGGGGGCTTGGTGGGGCCCTGAGTCTCTTACCTGGTGGTCTGCCTGGTTCAGCAGACAGAGAGGTTGGGTGCTGCTCAAACCCTTCTCCCTCAGTTTCAGCAGGGGTCAGGCTTCTAGTGCGTCAGGTAAGGGGGGAACAGTGTACTGGAAGTTCAAAATGGTGGAACACTTTATTTCAGTTTTTCTGCCTGAAGCTTGGTTTCTTAGACTTGCAGCTTGCCTCAGCAGAGGTGACCTTCAGTTATCACTTCTTTCTCTTGGCTGGGCTCCCAGTCTTCAGCTCTATTGGGCAGTTTCTGGAAGTTATCTTTCCTTTTGGATAGAATCCTCTGTCAGAAGCTGCTTCCAGTCTGCCATCTTGCCCCTCCCTCCCAAGTTATACAATTTTAAAGGGTCAATATTGTACTGTGTGGGTTTTATTGCAATTGTAAAAGAGGATGTGATAGGAGCAGAGGGATAAACAGATCAATTCAGGCAAGAGAATAGAGAACTTGAAAACACTCTCCCTCATCAATCTGTGACCATTTTGTGATTTTTTTTTATTTCAGAATATTACAGGGATACAAACATTTTGCTTACATGGATTGCTATTGTGCAGCTTGAGCCAAAGATACAAGTGTGCCCATCACTGAGATAGTGTGTGCTGCAGCCCCCACCGAGTCTGAGTTTACCCATCTCCTCCTCCCCCTTCCCACCTGCCTGGTTTCTGTTGTGTTTTACTTCCGTATGTAAAGCACATGAGTGTTGATCAATTAGTTCCAATTGAATAGTGAGTACATGTGGTGTTTGTTTTTCCATTCTTACCATACATCAGGTAGAAAGTGTTCTCCACTTCCATCCAGCTACATCGTTTTTAGTGGCTGAGTAGTACTCCAAGGTACACATAAACCACATTTTATTAATCCACTCATGCATTGCTAAGCACTTGGGTTAATTCCACATCTTTTCAATGTTCAATCGTACTGCTATAAACATTCATGTATCTTTTTGATGAAATTACTTTTTCCACCTTTAAATAAATTTCCAACAATGGGATTGCTGGATCAAATGGCATGTCTACATTTAGTTCTTTGAGGTGTCTCCATATTATTTTCCACAGAGGTTGTACTAGTTTCCACCCCCTGTATATGTGTTCTCTTCTCTCCTCTTGCACACTAGCATCTGTTGTTTGGGGACTTTGTAATAAATGCTGTTCTCCCTAGAGTTAGGTGTTATCTCATTGTGGCTTTGATTTGCATGGCCCTGGTGTTTAGAGATAATTAGCATTTTTTTCATGTGTTTATTGGCCATTAGTTTACCTTCTTTTGAAAAACTTCTGTTCATGTCTTTTTCCCACTTTTTTATGGGGTTGTTTGATTTCCTTTCTTATTTATATGAGTTATTTGTAGATTTTTGGTTTTAGCCCTATATTGGATTCATAGCACGCAAATACTTTTTTCCTTTCATAGGTTGTCTATTCACTCTATTGAATGTTTCCTTGGCTGTGCAAAAGCTTTTATACTTTAATCAAATCCTATTTGTTAATTTTTGTTGTTGCTGAGATTGCCTTTGGGTTCCTGTTCATAAATTATTTGCCAGGGCTAATATCTACATGAGTTTTTACAGCATTATCTGCTAGAATTCTCACAATTTAATGTCTTAGGTTGCAGTCTGTTTTCCATTGTGAATTACTTTTGTGAGTGGAGGGAGGTGTGGATTCTTATTTGGTCTTCTAAACGTGGCTGTCCAATTTTCCCAGCACCATTTCTTAAACGGGAAGTCTTTCCTCCCAGAAAAGACCCCAAATAGCCAAAACGACTTAAGACAATAACAAATCAAGAGGCATTGCTTTACCAAACTTCAAGCTATAGAACAAGCATACAATGAGGCAATTTTTAACAAAGGAACAAAGGCAATCCAATATGGAAATGAAAATCCTTAGTATGAGAGTAACTGAACACCCAGTACAAAGCAACTTTCCATACCTAACTCTCACAATGCATCTGAAAATTACCTCAGTATGCCTGAACATCCAGTACAAAGCAATGTTCCATACCTAACCTTTACAACACCTCTGAAAGTTACCTCAGGGTGGATCACAGGCTTCAATGTAAAATGTAGAATTTTAGAAAACCATAGGAGAAAGTGGTCAGGCTTTCTGATAACTTGCAGAAAAAATAGCTCTCAGATAGCAAAATCCATAAAAGAAAAATCTGATCAACTAGACTTAATAAGATTATAATCATTGGGGTTTTTTGCCTCTGTGAAAAACTATGTTAAGAGAACAGACTTATAAGCTACAGCCTGCACAAAAATGTTTGTAAAGTGCATATCTGATAAAGGATTCAAATAAAAAAAATTATGAAGAACTATCAAACTTCTTAAAAAATAAAAACCAAAATCAAGAAAAATGATTAAAATACATAGAAACCTTTCATTGTGGAAGGTATACAAATGACAAATAAGCACGTGAAAACATTGTCAATCTCATTACCTGTGATAAAGTCTCAGGTTAAAACCACCTTGAGATATCATTACACACCTAACAGAGTCATTAAACAAAACAAAAAACTAACAATACAAAATGCAGAGAACTAGATCTCTCCCACAAGCTAGTGAAACATGTTCCAAAAAATTCACTCTAGAAAATAGGTAGTTTCTTAAAAACCTAAATATACAACTACCACATTATCTGGGAATAGCAATCTTGTAAAATTATCCCAGAGAGATGAAAACTTAGGTTTACACAAAAACCTACCCAGGACTGTTTATAACATATTGACTCATGATAAGATCCAAACTGGAAACAGCTCAAATACTCTTCAAATGATGCCTAATTAAACTGACTATGCTACACTAATTCCATGACACAGCATTCAGCAGTAGAAAGGAAGGAAGTGTCGGTGCACGCAGCAACCTGCAGGAATCTTTAGAAGATTACTCTCACTGAAAAAAAAGCCAAATTCAAAAACTGTATGTTCTATGTTTCTCTTTATATAAAATCATTGAAATGGCAAAATTGTTGAAATGGAGAAAAGATTAGTGCTTTCTATTGGTGAAAGATGAGGATGGGCAGAAATATGGCTAGCCATAAAAGGGCGATAGGACACATTCCTTTATGGGATTTCTGTGTGTGTTGACTTTATCCATGTTAGTATCCCATTTGTGTCATTGTACTATAATTTTGTAAGATTACGTCCTTGGTAAAACTGAGCAGAGGTACATAGGATCCTTCTATATTACTTCTTATAATTGCCTATAAATATAGGATTATCTCTAAATTTGGACTTAAAAACTTTTGCATTTCTATATACTAGCAACAAGAAATTAGAAAGTAAATTTTTAATAAGCCACATCATTTACATTAACATCCCCAAATATGAAATTCTTAGGAATAAATGCAGTAAAACATGAGCAAGTCCAGCACACTGACAAAGACACAACTTCAAACTCTTCTGACCAAACACACAAGGCATAAATGGCAGCCTGTCCAGGTCCCCAGGTACATGCCCACTTCTGGGTACTAGAGAAAGGGAGCAGAGCTAATATTTCTGAGATCAGGGTAGTATTTCTGTAGACCCTCTCTTCACAAAGCTTATACCTTCCAGCATATTCTGTCCCACCTCACTCATCTCTAGGTTCCTCTTCCCCCAAGACTGCATTTTTTTTTCTCACTAGCATCTCACTCTCAGGACCTCAGCGCACACCAGAAGGTAGAGATCTCTACCCTTATTTGGAAGTACTATTCCCCGCTGACATTTACCTTCTGAAATCACTATACCCCAGAGCATGATGTTCTATTCCTTAATTCAATATAAATTTTAAATGTCCTTCTTTGAGCCATAAACAATAGGGAAACAAAGATAAATAAAACACCCTTGCTGTCCTCTAGGAATTCACACTATTAAGGATGCACTAATTCGTTTCAAAAGACCTCAGATTACAATAGACCTGTCTAAGCAAACTTATGTGGAACTTAAGGGAACCTAGTAACCCGTCTCCCTGGCAACAGTTTCCACTCCACTCATCGCCTAAGGACTGATTTCCTTCCCTTCTCTCCCATTCTTCTATCTTCCTGATCAAATGAATGTCATGCCACACACATAATACAATCAAGGGAGAAATTGCAGGAAGGAGAAAATAAAACCTAAAGGTGGTCCTTATTGCCTGCTGGAAACTGCACCTGGCTCTGTATATCCCTTTCTTCAGGAAGTTTCTGAGCAACCAGACTAGTTCAGTCCTATTATTTCACTTGTCATGGGAAGACACAGGAACCTGGTCTCCATTAGGGTATTCACCACATGGAGGGTGCAGCTTCAATACAAAGGAAGCATATCTGACCTTGACCCTATTCTTCCCTTACTTCCCCCCCCCCCCAATAATGGGGCCAAAGATGTTAGGGAAGCTTTCAAAAAGAAAATAACAAAAGAACTGAAGATACTAAATGGCATGAAAACGTATAAGGGAAAAAGAAAGCCCTGTCTCTATCAACAACAAAACAACAAAAACAAAAAGAAATACTCCAAGAAATATTAGAGATGTTGTTACTCTCTCTACTCACCAGGTGTTCCTACTGACTATGACAATATATCGATAATGAGTAGTCAATGGACATGAATAGTTTCACACACACAATTATACACACAGTGAAAAAATGTAGATAATTTGAACTTTGCTTATTATTAAACCAAAGTAAATATTCCGATTCATAATCATCAAATTAAGACATTTTTTATTTCTTAAATGCAGAATTAGGGTAAATGACAATTTGCAATTTTTATGTCTTGTAGCAAAATGATGCAATAATACACAAGAGTCAGTGGATATTAAGCCATTACATTTGGAAACCAGATGGCATCATAATCAAATGCCATAAAATTACTTTCACTCTCTGCCCCACTGAAACTACCCCCACAGAATTTATATTATAATGAAATTTGACAAAAATGAGGATAATACCAATGCATACCCAGATTTTCAAAGTAACATCATTTAGAAGTTGGAAGCAACCTCAATTTCTTGTGACAGTCTATAAAAATTAATTGAAAAATGTTTTTCCCCCATACATGTTCCTGTTGCCTAGAAAAATAATTACTAGGAATGTTTAGCAGTCCGAAAGTGTTTGTGAAATTACTGCTAGGTGAAAATCAGAATATAAATTATATGTAGCTATCATTTCAACTATTCAGAAACATTTATTCATATGCAAAAGAGGTCTGGCCAGGAACACAAACAATAATATAACCATGTATTATGTGTGTGGCATTGAAATTCATTTGATCAGGAAGATAGAAGAAAGGGAGGGGATGGGAAGGGAGGGAAGGAAATCAGTCCTTAGGCAATGAGTAGAGTGGAAACTGTTGCCAGGGAGACGGGTTACTAGGCTTCTGAAGTAGCGTAAATGAGAGATGATGAAATTCTAAACCAAGGGAGAGGCTTTGGGGATAAAGGGAACAGGAAAATTGAGGTTATTATATGTATTTTTTATAGACAGACCATATCTGAAAAAAAAAATGGTTCATTTTCTTCAGGAGAAAAACAAGAACTAAAAAAATACAGAAAGTAAATAGCATATAGGCCATTGGACTATTAGAATAATTTGGAAAAATAATATTAGGTACTGTTTGCAAATTACTTAATCAGTGCCAGGTAATTACCTCTTGTCATCTTTTTGATGCAGGCATATGAGATTGTTTTCATCACTATTCTTATGTCAAAGAGAAGATGACTGAGGTTGGGAGGGTTGTACTCCTTGCCCCACATCACACAGCCAAATGGTAAGAGATCTAGAATTCCTGCTAGACCCTAACTTAAAGCTTGAACAATATGCCCAGTACGCCCAGTGCTGGGACAGGGATGCTGTAGTACACAGACTTGAGCCTAGCCGAAAAACTGCCTTCTATCCCTCTCTCTCTACTCCTCTTCCTTCTTTTCTTTTCTTCCTTTCTCCTTCCCTTCCTTCCTTCCTTCCTTCCTTCCTTCCTTCCTTCCTTTCTTTTTTCCTTCCTTCCTTCCCTCCTTCCTTCCTTCCTTCTTTACTTCATTCCTTCTTTTTTTCTTTCATTGTCTCTCTTTTTCTTTCTTTGCTAAGCATATTCTTTAGAAACCTTTATTGTCTCTGTGCTCATTAATCTCTATTCTAGAAATCAGAATTTACAGCATTTGTCCATTGGGATTGTGGTTCATGAGTTGCCTTCAAAATTAAAGAAGATAAGGTCAGGTTCACCCTTCACATATCCTTTGGGGATGGTGGGTATTTAACAAGTGAGTGAAGTGAGGGCTAGGTCTAAGAGAATATCCAAAGGTCTACGTATTACAGCATCCTGGTCCCTTTCCTGTACAGAGAAAAGAAACGCAAATCCCAGGGTCACATTGTGATTCATCCCTGGGTAGAGATTAGAAGGAGGGAGAATAACTTGGGGGGCATTCAGACAGGATCACAGGAAACAGGAGCAGCATTGTGGGGAGGAACATTATTTGATGAGCAGTCAGTGAGAAAAGACAGAAGGAGGCATTGAAGCACATAAAGCAGACAGGGCAAAAGTGAATTCTCCAAAATCCACAGCTGCTGGATTAGAGCCAGGGTATTAAAAAATATGTTGTTTCTTTTCCTTATTTTTCACAACAAAATATGGACTTTTTAATTTTTAGAGATAAAATCTCTCTTTGTCACTCAGGCTGGAGTGCAGTGGCATCATCAAAGTTCACTGAAACCTCTAACTCCTGGGCTGAATGAAGGTAGAGATCCTCCTGTCTCAGCCTCCCAAGTAGCTAGGATCACAGGTGCATCACCACATTCAGTTTTGTTGTTTTTTTTTTTCTTTTTTTGAGAGATAAGAAACAGAGTCTCATAATGTTGCCCATGCTGGTCTCAACCTCTTAATCTCAAGCAATCCTCCTGTTTGGCCTGCCAAAGTGCTGGGATTATAGGTGTGAGCTTCCAGATTATGCTGTGTTTATACAAATGAATTCGAGCCAATGAATTGAGTTGCTCTATTTAGTGGGCACTCCTTAGATCTATCCAGTGGCGTGACCTTAATCCCCACATGCACTCAGGGTTTCAGGGGCCAATAAAAAAAGTCCTCTCCTAAGACGATGACACTTAAGGCTAGAAAGTGCATTACTGGTTCAACTCTTTACCTGAGCTGGAAGGATAACCTAGAAAAGTCCAACTGCATATAAAACAGAAAAAGAAGCTGACTCACTTTATAAATACCATTCTACATAAGAAATAACTATAGACTGACAAATTAAAAATGAGAAAGGGAAAGAGTATTTACTGCAATGAAAATAATTACCTTGAATCTATCAATCGGTAAAAGACAAGTAAAGAACACGAACATCATTTTAAAGGCAATTTACAAAGGCAAAAGAATTCAGACAGCTAATAGCATCGAAAGTTGGTCAACCTCATATATACAGTGTTAATCTGAGTGTGGATAAAAGGGGATCAGCATGGATGGGTGGATCCAAAATTGTGCAAATATATATGAAAGCAATAAATAACATAATCATATTTTTAACACAATTCCATTTTAAGAAATGCACACAATAAGTATTCAAGAATAAGAATACATATTGTGGCATTTAATATTAGAAAAATGGAAAAAATCCCAAATGTCTGTACATAAAAAATATTTTAAATCATATGTGCCTTGTTAATATAACAGAATATCAAACATTGCTTAAAGTATATGAAACATTGACATGAAAAGATGCTCTCAATGTGAAATAGTATAAAAATGTATAATACATTACCCATTTTTTCCTGAAGAATACACATGTGCAACACTTTTGTAAACTATGTAGAACAAATTGTGACTATAAAAATAGAAATGGAATAATTTCTCTTTACATGCACTTATGTTGTCAAATATTTATACTCTAAATTACCATTTTTTTAATTTAAAAATATACAGCCATATGTCACTATAAAAATAAAAGAACATAAACATTCTTATAAATGAGTAAAGACAGAAACAATTCATATATTTACTATATAATTGTAATTATAAGAAAAAAGGTGAGAGTCCCAATAATTAAACAATTTCAGAATCATAAAGTGGTAAACCATTTCCACATGGACCACTTTCAAAAAATTATTAAAGCGTGTGTACCACAAAGTCAGTGAGATAACATATCTTTTGCACCATTGGGAATTAATTAGGCAGGCCCCAGCAACTACATTAAAAATGTCACTTTTATTTTTCCTGAGAAATCTACATTCAAGAACTGTTATAAAGAAAACAATAAGTTCATACAACAATTTATTTAGAAATATGTTTATCATTGAGTTGTTTGGGGACCACCTAAAATAAAAAGAAAGAAAAACAACTAATAAACAGAGTGTATTATGCAATAACTAAAAATTCCATTTCTGTAGAATTTTTGTCAGCAATATCTTGCGATCTAAACAGCATCTGGTTTGGTATATTAAACATGGAACAAAGGTGGACAATAATTTCTGGAGGTGTATAGAACAGCAAGATGGGAAAAACCCAATTCCATTATTGCTAATTTAGAGCCCATATTGGGGCAGAAATTCTTTAGTAACATAAACAATTAATGTAAGAAGCCATAGATTATGTGATTCAGAATACTCAGTTAACCTGCGGACCTTTCATCCAGATAACCCTTGGTCACTGGAGAAATAAATTAATGGTGTTTGGAAGCCTTAACCCCAAAAGAGTAACAGGTTCAATTTCCTCCCATAGATAGAACTATTTCACAGATAAGGAGTTTAAAGAAGAAAAATAAAACATTAACTACTATATTTATGAATAAAATATTGTATATATATGAAAAAGGCAAAATGCAAACTCACTATTTTCAAAATAATATTACCTCTGAGTGTCATGTCTCATGTATTAGCAGATGACATTAACCCACAGGTGGCTAGACAGAATTACACTGAGAAGATCAGTGCAGAAAGCAATGAAAGCAAAAACTAGCAAACAAAAAAGGAACTGGTAAGAAAACCAATTTTACTGAATATAAATAAGAAAATTTGGTGAGGGGGAGAGATCACAAAAGGATAAATAATGTTATTCTTTGCTTGACTTTGGATTCAGAAATTCACTGTGAGAGCAGTGAAAAAAACTCCCACAAATTTATACTAATAGGACAGTTGCCTGTCTCAGAACCCCCAAGGACTTTAAAGAATTTAAAATGACATATCTTTGTGTTATTAATTTTGTTCCTGTATTTTGATAAAAATAGAATTATAGAAAGAACACTATAAGTTTTTATTTAGAGCCTCAGTTTGAGAATGAGTTAGTGGTAGATTAATCAAGAACAAAAATAGCCAAGATTTCAAATGACTCAAATAGAACCTACCTGTAAGGAAACTACCCTAAGTCAGGTAACACCATATGAAAGAATTAGAATTAAGGCTCGGTACCCATATCACAGTGGTTATAGTGCCAGCCACATGCACCAAGTTTGGAGGGTTTGAACCCAGCCCAGGCCAGCTAAATAACAATGACAACTACAACCAAAAATAGCTGGATGTTGTGGTGGGCACCTGTAGCCCCAGCTACTTGGGAGGCTGAGGCAAGAGAATCGCTTTAAGCCCAAGAGTCTGAGGTTGCTGTTAACTGTGATGCCACAGCACTCTACTAAGGGTGACATAGTGACACTCTGTCTCAAAAAGAAAAAAAAAAAAAAGAATTAGGATTAAAAGAGCATGAACCTGACTTAGATAAAAAATAATGTTTCTTTCCAATAGCCGTAATGAAAAATCTCACCATTCACTGGGCATTGAATACAGTACACAAAATGAATTTCCTCAGTTGTGGGAATGATTAGCCCTAGAATGAGCATTGATCTGGTCTAGCCTAACAAATCCTAAAAATCTAAGTAACTTAACTAAATACCAGAATATCTGAATAAGGAATACAGACTTAAAAATTATAATGGTCCTAAAAAGAATAACACTTAAAATGTCTGACATTCAATACCAGACAAACAAAAAAGCAGGAAAATGCAGCCTTTAATGAGGACCATAATTAATAAATTAAAACTCATCAAAAACTGACACGTTATCATTAGCAAAAAATAATATTAGAAATTTTATTAAAATTGTACTCCATAAATTTTAAATTTTCAGTAGAGATACTGAAGTTGTAAAAAATATCAAGATGAAATTTTTAAACCCCAAAACTAAAATGAATGAGACTAAAAAATACACCAAATGAATTATGGTGTATTTATATATAAGGAAGCTATTATATATAAGGAAGTAATAATAAATTTTAAAACATGGTGATAGAAATTGTTTAAAAGTAAACACAGAGAAAAAAGAATTTTTTTAAAAAATTACACTGCTGAGCTTTGAGACACCTTCAATCAGCATAACAGTTATTCAATTTGTGACCTGGAAATAACTGAAGATGTAATGGAAAATTTTTTTCAAGATATGATAAAAAGAAACCCACAGACTCAAGAAACTAAATGAACCCTAGAACAAGAAATTAGAAAAACACCTGCACCAGAAATTTTTTAAAAAGTGCACCTCATAATCAAAGTACCCCCAATCAATGATAAAGTAAAAACTTAACAAGAACTAGAAATCCCCCACACACACATATTACATACACAGCAACAAAGCATGATAGCAGATATATAGTTGAAAACAGTGCAAATGAGAAGACAATGAAGCAACACAGTTCAAATGATGAGGAGAAAACCATGTAAACATTCAAGTTTCATACATAGAACATTTTTCAAAAAGAAAAGGTGAAGTGAAGACCTTTTTGGACATAGAAAAGATGAAGGAAATGCGTGATATCATAAAAATTGTGAAGGAGCTAGATGGTAGAAATCAGCTAATCAATTAAACTGGTAAACAAATGACACAATCAACTTTTTCCGAGTTTTGAAATCTAACAAAAAACTTAGGGGTGAAAAATAAGGGGCAAAAGACAGTAATACGGAAAAAAGAGATAGCTACATTTTTATATAAAGTATGATAATAGCATCTCTGATTACCCACCTACTATCCCCATTCTCCCCAGCTCAGCTGCTGCCATGGAGACAGTGTTCCCAGGGTGAATTGGTGGTGACAGGAGTAAAATATGGACTTTGAGATATATATTTACAAAAGAAGGTGATTGTGTATTTTGACCTCCCAGCAAAATCCTTAATGGAGCAGCTCAGAAGCTGACATTTGTTTTTCCCACCTTAAAGAGCTAGAAAGTGAAAAGGCCATCTACAAAATAATAAAACAGATATATTTTCAAATCATATATCTGATAAATATTAAGTACATAGACTATATAACGAGTGTCTGAATCTGTTCAAACTTCTATGGCAGAAGTCCAAGATCAAGGCATCAGCAGATTTAGTGTCTGGTGAGAGCTTCTTTCTTATTGATAAATGGTGCGTTCCAGTTGTGTCCTCACAGAGTGGAAGGAACAAGGTAGTTCTCTGGGATATCCTTTATAAGGACACTGATCCCATTTATGAGGGTCCTGCCCTTGTGACCTAATCATCTGTCAAAAGCTTTTTCTAGAGACTACTTAGAGATCTAAAAATAGACCTGCCATTCCATCCTACAATTCCTCTACTAGGTATATATCCTGAAGACCAAAAATTATAGAAAGGTACAGGCGAACCTTACTAAATGCAGAATACAAATGTCTTCATACAATAACTGAGAAAATGCCGTGCAGGCTATGTTAATAAGTTTGATGAAAATAGTTCGGATTGTATATGAAACCAGCACATTGTACTCCTTGATTGCACTAATGTACACAGCTATGATATAATAATAAAACAATTTTAAAAAGACATGCCACCAATTAAATTAATTCACTCTTTAAAAAAAAAAAAAAAACAAAGATATTTGTACCACAATATTTATTGCAGCCCAAGTCATAATTACTAAGTCATGGAAGAAGCCCAAGTGCCCATCAACCCACGAATGGATTAATAAATTGTGGTATATGTATACCATAGAATATTATGCAGCCTTAAAAAAGATGGAGACTTTACCTCTTTCATGTTTACATGGATGGAGCTGGAACATATTCTTCTTAGCAAAGTAACTCAAGATACTATACAGCCCTACTATGAAACTAATTTATAGCTTTCATATGAAACTATAACCCAATTATAGCACAAGAATATGGGGAGAGGTGAGGGAGAGTGGGTGGAGGGAGGGTAATTGGTGGGACCACATCTATGGTGCATCTGAGAAGGGTACAGGTGAAACTTACTGAATGCAGATATGAATGTCTGAACACAATAACTAAGAAATTTCCATGAAGGCTATGTTAATCAGTTTGATGAAACCATTTCAAATTGTATATAAAACCAGCACATTGTACTCCATGATTGCATTAATGTACACAGTTATCATTTAATTGAAAAAAAGGATAATAAAAAAAAAGCTTTTTCTTTCTACCATCTACCTGCTAAAACTATGACCATGGGGTTAGAATTTCAGCATGTGTGTTTAGAGAGGACACAGATATTCAGACCATGACAATAAACCTCCTCAATTCAGTGACAACAACAACAAAAAACTTGATTTTAAAAATGGTCAATGCTTTCAATAGATAGCACTCAAAATTACCTAAATGAATGGCAATTAAGCACATAAAAATGTTTAATGTCTTTAATTTTTAGAGAAATATAAGTCAAAATTACAATGAGAAACTATTTGATATCAATAGGATGGTGATTATTTTTTAAAAAGGAAAAGCACAGTTAGTGTTGATAATGATGTGGAGAGGCTGTATCTATTATCATTGACATTGGCAATGTTTGGAAGTTCCTCCAAAAGTTAAACATTCAATGATGCATTGAACATGACCCAGCAATTCCTTTCTTAGGTATATGGCCCCCCAAGTTGAAAACAGGAACACAATTACGTATATGTGAATGAATTTTATATCCTACAGATTCTCTATCCAGAATAATTATCCTTTTAATTCAAGTGAAGAAGAAATAAAAATGTCCCTAGACAAAGAAAAACTGAGAAAATTCACAATCTGTATATCTTCCCTGTGAAAAAATGTTAAAGGAAGCCAGGCGTTGTGATGGGCGCCTGTAGTCCCATCTACTCAGGAGGCTGAGGCAAGAGAATCGCCTGATCCCAAAAGCTGGCAGTTGCTGTGAGCTGTAACACCATGGCACTCTACGAGGGTGACAAAGTGAGACTCTGAGATGGTGAGTTCAAACCTAGCCCTGGCCAAAATATATATATATATATAAACATAAAAAATAAAAAAAAATGTTAAAGGAACTCTTTAGGAAGAATGAAAATTACTTAGGAAGTCACACTTATTTATATAAAAGGAAGGGTGTCAGAGAAGGAATACATGAAGATAAGATAAAAATCTTCTGTACTTTTTACTTGTAATTGATCTAAAAGATAAATGCTTAAAACAATAATAGTAACAGTGTATTAGGTGATTATATGATTTCTTTTCTTTGTTGATATGTTGCATTACACTAATTTTATTGACTTTTCAAATATTGAACAATCCTTACATACTAGGAATCAATTGCAGTACTACATAGTTTATAATTCTTTTATAAACTATTGGATTCAATGTACTTCTGTTCTATTGAGAAGTTTTGAACCTATGTTGGATTCAATTTACTTCTGTTTTATTGAGAAGTTTTGCACCTATGTTAGAAGCAAATCATACCTCTGATAAAGAACTTATAGCTGTAATATATGAAGCCTGATTCTACCTTAATGATATAAAGATAAATAACTCAATTTTTAAATGGATGAATGATCTGACTGGACATTCCTCCAAAGGTATGTAAAGGGCCAAAAAGCACATAAAAGAATACTCCACATCACTAGTCATCAGGGAGATTCAAATCAAAATTACAATGAAAGTTGTAGCCTACACTTGAAAGATATAAATTTGCCTCATAATAGGGATGTATACATTGGATACTTTTTCTTCCATTCTAGAGACACTTTGCTAAGGAGAACCTGATCCAGCTCCATCCATGTAAATATGAAAGAGGAAAAG
>CAUYRH010073402.1:0-10422 GCA_963574655.1 Perodicticus potto
TTATATAGTGATTAAGAAAATGCTATGAGGGCTATCTCTCACAGTACGATCAAAATGTTTCTGATTGTATATGAAGCACATCCTGCCCTATGATTGCACCAATGTACACAATTATGATTTAATAAAATTATTAAAAAAAAAATGAAACCAAGTGACTGATTTAAAAAAAAAAGTAATTAAATTGAGAAACATAACTGCCAAATGAATGTAATGTTAATATTCCTTTACCCATGTATTTTCTCCTTGTGGGAAAACTACTGAGAATATCAGATGATCAAGGATCCAACTGGACAAAGAATGAAAAAGGACGACCTTAGTTCTATGACATAGATGCCCCAAGGCTCTGTCAGGCCAGTGGGCCTCCACACGTACACATCTGCCAAAATGACTACTGTCTCTACTTGACCCAACAGGTAACCTCACTTCCTGCCATCATAGAGCTTGGGCAGGTGCTAATGAGCACTGTCTTTGGAAATCTTTTTCTATGTTTTCATGACTAAAAACCCTACCCTTTTAAAAAACAAATCCCTTCTTTAGAGATGGGAGCATCTTCACACTGCTTAAGTTCAAGCTGATGGTTTTTGGATCCCAGTGACTTTGTACTCTGTTTTATATTGATTTCATGATTTAATTCCCATGGCAACTTTATTTCTGACAGAATGAATTATTGTAGGCTCCCCTGTGGTTCCACATATTACTTATAGCTAGTAATCATTCTTCCAATCAATACAAAAGAAAAACACTGGTGTCTTGTGATATTCAAAAATGAAATTTTAGTAGAGTTTTAGGGGAATAACTTTAGAATAGTGCTTTATATAGGAATCAATCAATGTTGGATTAATAAGTGAGTGAAGGCTGCATCTACTAGTTCTGAAAAGAACTTTAAAATGTGAGAGAAAGGCAGGGGCTTTTCAAATAACGATGATAACCCGGCATTGTCATCACCAGCTCAAAACCCACATATTCAGTCCACATTTGCTTTCCTGACTCAGTTTCCTTGCTATCAGAGGGGATAAGTCACGTCCAACAACTTCCTATGACTTGATCAGTGAATCACAGGGAAGAATCTGGGGAACCTCAGAAAACATGAAATGTTTCCAGTAGTCTCACTTCTTCCTGAAGGAGGACATGCTTCCCCTCTTCTCTCTTCCCAAGTACATCAGCCCCAGGATTCTCCCCTGTCGCCTCTCAGCAGGAGTAGATAGAATGCAGCACAGTGTTAATGAACCAGAGGCATGTGACAGAGATAAAAGACTGAGAAAACTTAATGGAAAGAGCTTAGAAAATTAATTAGAAAAGAATAGTAAATAGCTTTCTTAAATCCCAGAGCTGTAAGTAACCTACTTTTGAAGAATATGAGTGAGTTTACAAAAAAAAAAAAAACTTTGCTTAATCAGTTTTATTCTCCCGTGCTCTGATTATTTGCTTATCCTTTGAAATATGATAGTCTCTTTAGGAGATTTAGCCTATTTGAAAACTTTACTACATTTTCAAAATGCATTATGATACCATGCTCTCCTTTGTTTCGAAAAACAACCCTGGCATAAAAGGAGCAAATCATTTTTTATTGTTCCATTTTCATTTTTGTTTTTGTACTCCTGGCTTGTTTTAATATGCTGTTTCATCTTCAGCAAGATTATGCCTGCCCAAGCTAAAAAGGTTAATTTTTTGGTAATAAAGTCAGTTCTTTTAAGGCTAGCTGGGGTTATCTAAAGTTACACATCAATAACAAAATTAAAAATACTAATAAAAATCAACAATTCCCAAGAGAAAGTAACAGTGATAGCTTTCTCTTTCATTGAAGCGAACCCAGGGGAGTGGACAGTCGGTCTGCCTTTCCTCATCCCTGCTTCCTTTCCATGCTCATGTCCAGCTGAAAAACTGCAATCTCATGAACGTGCCACTCTTTCTCTCCCCTTTGGGTCCATGTACCTGTTACTCGTGTCCCCTGGGTCACCTAGCTCCCGGGCACACACCTCCCCTTCTGTTCATCTAGTTCAGTGTCACTTTCTTTCCATCCTACCAACCATGGCATTATGACTACTCCCAAGACTGAAACTGCCTATGGTCTCCATCTTCCAGAAATATTTGTTAAATGAAATAAGAAACGAACACTTTATTAATCCTTTTTTAAATGGATAAGACAGAAAGTTTCTACTCACCCTTTTATAACGTCATGGACTTCATTCTGGCTGTCCATGCTTTTGGCCCCAGTCATTTCCTTATACAAAATTTTGGAATCTTGCTGCTCTGCAAATATCATTTAAATATAAATTAAGACTACAATTATGTGTAATGATATTTGTAAGTAAGTTTGGTAAGCGTAACTTGTTACCTTGAAATTTTAAATTATTATGGTGTGTAATAGTTGTATATAATTATAGGGCACCTGTGATGTTTTGATACAGGCATGCAGCAGGTAGTGATCAAATCACAGTAATTAGGGGTATCTACCATCTCAAGTATTTATGATTTCTTTGTGTTAAGAACATAAACATTCTATGTTTTTAGAATGAAAAAAGACAGATAGAATGAATTAGATATGGTATTTGGTAGTACAAATATAACTTTTAAGCTTTGTTTATTTATTCATTCATCAACTGTTTACTAAAATCCCTAAATAGCTCTGTGATTCAGTGGTGATTTTTCAGAACTATATTGGGAGAAAATTTTGTCCTCAAGATTCTTTTCTCTTCTTTCCTCCATATTGGGCCTCATCCAGGATATCAAAATAATATAAGTAAGAGAAAATAAATAGTGTATGTATCAATTGTATGACTCATTTTTTTTAGTATAACATAGAACTAAGTATATGGCCTTTGAGAGAGATAGGGAGTTTGGGGAGAGACTATGTGAGTAAAAGATTATTTATATTTTGTAAATAGCCACCACTAGAAAAATTTAAATTTTGGCATCTTAACTCATTTTTACTTTGTTCCCCTATAACTTGAAATTTGAATCTTGATTTAAACCATATTTACTTTCCTTTTGAACACAGATATATTAGTTGCAAACCATTTTCTTTTGATTCTAACTTAAAATGATGCTTTATCTCTTACGTAATTTGTGCCATCTAAAAACTGATTCAAAATAAGTCACTATTTTTCTGACATAGCATTTTGGATGGAGAGGGGAAAAATAATACCCAATTTAAGGAATACACTGATTGTAGGCCATATCTCAGTTCTAGGACTTTAAATGCATAAAAATGAGCATTTTGAAATCAAAGACGTATCTTGTACTTTTTCTTTCTGCCAGAAATCAAGCTTGATTATGTGGTCCTTGCTGTACAAGTACAGTCTATATTTTTCCATTTAAATGTGTAGAATGGACACAGCAGGAATTTCAGCTGGTTTCTAAATATGAATAAATGAAAGACTTGAGTTCCCTACAAAGAAGAAATGGCAGTACTTCGTATAACTCTCTGCAAAGTCACACTGGTCCCCTGTCAGCACATACACAGGTTGTGCCGCCTCTTGCCCGAGTGTTTCCCTGTTGGTATTTTGTGTCCAGCTGGCCATTTGACTGTTGGGTGTTTCTTGTATTTCTCATTTCATCCAGAGGCATGTCAAAGCCCAGGCATAATTCCAGAATGGAAAAAAGAATTTTTTCTTGTTTCAGTGATATTGTTTAACCATTATGTTGGCCTTAAGTTTGGCTTATTCTCATCCATGCCATTCATTTTATGAAGTGATCAGACTAGTGTTTTATTGTTACCTTAGTCCAGTGTTTTTCAAAGAGTGCATTACAGACCACCCACCCCATTGGCCCCATTGGTGCTGGCAGAAGTGGTGATAACTAGAGTCCAACATCTACTGTCTGTGTTCAATTATCAAAGGCTGAGCTCTGGGATATGTATTTTTAATAGGCCTTCCAAAAGACTCCTATGCACACTGACGTCTGAGAAGCTCTACGTGATGCAGTATGGACACAGGAGCTAGACCTGCTGTGTTTGAAACTTTTTGAACAGCAGGATGACTTTCAGCACATCAACTGAAGTATTTGTGCTTCAATTTCCTACCCCATCAAATGGGACAGCAGTAGCGCTTTCCTTTAGGGATGTTTTCAGGATTGAATGAGTATTGATACAGCACTTAGTGTTTGGCACATAATAAACACTGTGTGTGTGTGTGTGTGCACGCATGTGCATGTATTTCTGAATCTGTAGAGACCATGGAGAAATCACAGATGTTCATTTAACAAATATTCAGTGAATACCTACTCTGTGCAGGATCCCAGCCTGCAAATGATGCATTCTACTGGAGGGGCAGCATATAAGCACACATGCACTCAGATGTTAAGAAAAATCACCTATTAATCCCCACAGTCCTAGGGGGCAGGTAATATTATCCTCCTCCTTTTACAGAAGAGTAAACCAAGCCACAAAGAGAATAAGTAACATGGCCAAGTTTGGACAGCTACTAAGTGCTATAGCTGTAATGAACATGGGCAGCCGGGCTTCACCATGTTCTCATTTGACTTTGCCAACCTGTGAGGTGTATTCCTTTGCAAGGAATACTCACCCACGCAAGGCTGTTAGTTATGTCAGAATCTATCTGGAGATCAACAAAGAACTAGATAGAATACATATGGTTCAAACTTGGTAAGAGGGCTCCGTCTACTGCTAACTTCCCAGTGAGTGTAGGAGTGGGGGGAAAGTAATCATCCATTGAGGGTCTGGCATAGATGTTATTATAGCCACAATAAGCAAAGAGGCTTAAAATATATATTTTAAGTAGACATAAGTTTAATTCAGAATTAAATCTTGTTTATACTCTAATAACCCCAAAGATCAAACATGCTAATTCTGCCAAATAGCTGCGTTAAACTCCTCAAGTCCATAACCAGTGTCACTTGGTAGTCAAGCTGATCAGTAGGCTTTCTGGGGTTGGGCTGTATTTTACTTTCTTTTCTATTGAAAGGACAAAGTTATTTAAGGCGTGGTGTCTATGAATAGTACCTTGAATTTACCTGAAATGTAAGGTGTTGAAAGATTTTTATTCATACCAATTCCCTTTTGGTTTTGAATGCATGCTTAAAGGTGATGATTAACAGTCAAGACTAGGAATGAATCAAGTCTAAATTCTATGATGCCAATTGTTCACGTGTGGAAAAGGTTTTGCAATTACAGGCAAGAATAAATCATGTGAAGTCATTCACTCCTTTGCTTTCAAAGAGACTTTTTTTTTCTCTTCTCTTGATGGCTATATTCAAAATAATTTGGTAAGAAGGGAGGAAGAGGATGTCCAAATTTTGGGACCATGGTGGTTGAACTAAAAACCTAGGTGCCTAAAAACTAAGTTGAAGGAAGGAGACAGAAGGCTAGAATTTCTATTTGCGCTTTGATACAGAGATTGAAGTATTTGTTTAGAACTCTCTAACTTTCCTTTAATATGAATTGTATTAAGTTTAAAAATTCATAGAATAAACAACTTTAGAGGAGGTTAAATAGATTTTCAGGTTTTTGTAAAAGGACACTTAGCCATAAAACTCACTTAAATTTAATGTGGATAAAATGCCTCTGAAGAGGTCTTGAAACATGCATACCTTTAACAAAATGGGAATTTAAATGTATATTATGTGGAGCTTACATATATGTATGTGTATGTATATCTTTAAATGGCTCAAAACAGTATTGCTGTCACTAAGAGAAGCTTTCGTTATTAAATTGATGCGATTGGGTATGTATAATTTTTAGGAAGTGGAAGTGTGCTCTGCATGACTATAGTAGTAATTAGACAGGAGTAATTAGATAAGAGTAGTTACCGAAATCTTCACTGCTCTCTCCTGCTCCCTCAAGGGTGTGGACATGCAGACAAAGCATCACCAAGTTTTCAAAGTTTTAAAGAGGTTTCAAAAATCTAGATTTTTGTGTGAAATCTTCTAAACTTTAAATTCACCCTATTGAAACATTGGGTGAGCAAAATAAAAGACATTTGTCTGCTGGGCAAAGCCCACTGATCATCAGTGTGTTACCTTTTTATTTATTTTTATTTATTTGTGCAGTTTTTGGCCTGCTACTTCTTGCCCCATGCTCCACTCCACCTTCATGTGATGGGTTTGAACCTGCCACCTCCAGCATATGGGGCCGGCGCCTTACTCCTTTGAGCCACAGGCACCACCCAAGATGAACACTTTTTTAAAAGTAAACATCTTGGGCTAAGCATGGTGGCTCACTCCTGTAATCTTACCACTCTGAGAGGTCAGGCAGGAGGATCCATTGAGTTCAGGAGTTTCAGATCAGTCTGAACAAAAGCAAGATCCGTTTCTACTAAAAATAGAAAAATCAGTTGGGCTTTGTGGCAAGTGCTAAGGCAGGAGGATGGTGTTAGCCCAGGAGTTCAGAGATTGCTGTAAGCTAGGCTGCTACTAGGTTGCTGTATTGCTAGGCAATATAGTGAGGCTCTATCTTAAAAAAAAAAAAAAAAAAAAGTAAACATAGAAACATGCTCTCCATCGTTTCATTTTTCAAATAAATTAAATCCACTTTACTCTTCAAGTCTTCTCAATACCCACAAATTCGGTCTAAATTCTTTAAAAGATATAAAACCTGCTACTTCTTGCCCCATGCTCCACTCCACCTTCATGTGATGGTCCTTTCATGGGATATTCCTCTTGTCCTCTTAGTTGGTGCCTACCCATTATTAACACCAGCTGGGAAGGGATGTTTCCCACTGTGTGGAGCCTTCTATGTGAAGGATGTAGTGGCTATACAATTGACCAGAATTCATTGTACAGGAGGAAGAGCCTCAATACAAAATTACCGTGATGCTCAATACCTGGTGTCATGGTTTGACTCACTCATTATTTTAAAATAAATTCAACCAATAGTATTGAGTTCCTCTTAGGTGCCACTCTGCTAGGCATTAAAATTGCAAAAATTAAAAACATGAGTATCTCTGTCTTCAAGTTGTTTACAGTCCATAACAGACATGCCATTAAACTATTGGAATATATTAATAAAAGTGTTTTAATGGACTTCATTAGAAGGTGTCAATGGAGAATAGAGAAAAGGAAAGGTCTGAAGAGTGCTTTTCAGAGAAGATTCATGAGATGAAATGGAAGGATGAGTAAAAGCTTTTCATGGAGCTGGAGAAAGGGAAAGCACTTAGGCAGAAGGAAGAGAAATTCAAAGCAGAGGATCAATATGTTTATATAAGAAAGCCTGGAATGAGAACGACGTGTTGTTTCCTGGGATTAGGAGTTAGTAACAATGTTTAGATGACTACTTCTATTAAATTATTGCTGCTGCCCTTTGCTGTATTTTATATGGAACTTGGCCATGAAATCATTTTCCTGGGGCTTCCTGTTAAGAGCTATGAGTGTCTTAGATGGCCCATGGTGGCTCAACTGATAAATAATGCTTGCTGAGTCTCTGGACTAAATCCAAATTAATGGACCATTGCCACTTACTCACATCTGGGGTTAGAACAAGAATGTACATTTGTAGTTTTCTCTTGACCAATTCCCTGGATGAAACTACGAAGATTTCTATACCTTTCACCCTTGATTCTACTATATCAAGGTTGAACATTTTCCTCAGAAATTTTAAACTAATTCCATAAAATGTCAATACAGTAATTAGTGGAATTGGAATATTTGTTTGATGTTGCTCTTTGCACAATATTTAAACTTAAAATATTTAAATTAGTACTGATCCCTTGCCATTTTATCTCTAAGAACCTCATTTTAATATTATATGGCTTATAATAGCAAAATACCAAAAAGCATTAACAATAACCCCTATGAGTAAGTTTTGTTAAAGGGTAGAAAAGTGACATGCTCTCTCTTTCACTGTATTCAAATAATTGAATGTCTGAGAATATTTCTAGAAAGTGGAAAATATTGACATAAAATTGTAGGATTACATTTAGTTACAAAGTTAAAAACTGATACCAGCTTTTGGTGAACAGGAGCAAAAGCGTCAAATTTCCTTAGTTCTCAAAGATATAGTTTCAGAGCAAGGTAACCTCCCCAGCGGCAGATGGAGTCAGCTCTTGAAAAGGCATGAGCCACACATTTGCCATCCACACTTGTCCCCATTAAATTCCCTTTTAGAATTAGGTCAGTTGTGGACATCAGCTGTGTGAGATTCAGAATGGTTTTGAATAATGGCTGAGATAACTGTTGAGGGCATTTTACCATGCTGACCTTTGTCTCTTTCTTCTTTCCTTCTTTTCACATAGTTTTCTTCTTTCTTTCTGTTTTTTTGTTTTTTTGTTTGTTTGTTTGTTTGTTTTTCCTCCATTAACATAGCTCAGGATTGCCAGTGGAGCCAGTGGCATTAACTTACTCTTACAGTCAAGTTTGATTAAATCCCCCTTGCTGGTCACTTTATACTGGTGAAGGGAACAATACAACAAGAGGACATTTCAATTCTAAGTATTTATACACCCAACGCAAATGCTCCCAGATTTTTTTTTAAATTTCAGGTTAATGTGAGAGTACAAATAACAAAATCACAGTATCTGAATTTGTCAGGTAGAATCCCTCTTGTAGCTGTGTCCTGCACCCAAAAGGTGTGCCATACATTGTGCCTATTCAGTGGGAGCACCTCAAAATCCCCTCCCTTCTCTCCTCTCCCTCTTTCTCCCTCCCCCCAACTTGAATTGAAATGAGTTTTTCTCCTATGTGGGCATGAATTAGATCATCTACTGACTTAATGCTCCCAGATTTATGAAACAGACCTTAATTGGTCAGCAATATGATAACCTATAACAGCAAAATGACTGGGGACTTTAACACCCCTCTTACAGAGCTGGACAAATCCCTAAAAGGAAACTAAACAAAAATACAAGGGACTTGTATTTGACCCTAGACAATTGGGTTTAATAGGTATATACAGAACATATCATTCCACAGCTAAGGAATATAAGTTCTTCTTGTTAGCCCATGGAACACTCTCCACAATTTATCATATCCTAGGACACAAATCAAACCTTAAGAAAATCAAAAGAATTGAAATTATACCATGTGCCTTTTCAGACCACAAAGCAATAAAGGTGGAACTTGACTGCAACAAAATTTTCATGCATACAGAAATTAAACAACCTTATGCTGAATGACAGTTGGGTCAGGGAAGAGATAAAAAAAGAATTCATTAGCTTCCCTGAATGTAGTAACAATAAAGACACAAGCTACCAAAACCTGTGGGACATTGCAAAAGCAGGTATAAGAGGAAATTTGTTACATTCGATGACTCCATCTGAAAAACAGAAAGAGAGCACACTACTTAATGAATCATCTTACAGAAAAGGAAAAGGAAGAGCAATCCAATCCCAAACCCAGCAGAAGAAAAGAAATAACCAAAAATAAATCAGAAATAAATGAAATTGAAAATAAAAAAACATTCAGAAAATCAATGAAACAAAAAGTTGGTTCTTTGAAAAGATAAACAAAATCAAAAAACCACTGGCCAATTTAAATAGAAACAGAAAAATAAAATCTTTAGTAACCTCAATCAGATACAAAAAGGGGAAAATAACAACTGATACCACAGAGATACGAGAGATTATTTTTGACTACTACAAAAACTCTATGCTCAGAATTTTGACAATGTGAAAGAAATGTACCAATACCTGGAATTATACCATCTCCTTAGACTTAACCAGGAAGAAATAGATCACTTGAATAGACCAATAAAAGCCCTGAGATTGCAGAAACAAGGAAAAAGCTTCCAACAACAACAACAACAAAAAGTGTGGGACCTTGGCCGGCTCCTGTGGCTCAAGGAGTAGGGTGCCAGCCCCATATGCTAAGGGTGGCAGGTTCAAACCCAGCTCTGGCCAAAAAATAAATAAGTAAATAATAAATAAATAAATAAATAAATAAATAAAAATAAAAAGCATGGGACCAAATGGTTTCACACAAGAATTCTTTGAATCCTTCAAAGATGAGTTTGTACCTATTATGGAGAACCTATTCCAAAACAATGAGAGGGAAGGAACTTCCTCACCATGTTCTATAAAGCAAACATCATCCTGATTTCAAAACCAGAAAAGGACCCTACTAAAAAGGAGAACTACAGACCAATTACACTAATGAATGTAGATGCAAAAATACTCAACAAAATGTTGGTTAACAGATTTTAGTTACACATTAATAAAAAGTATACATCACGATTAAGTAGACTTCATCCTAGGGATGCAAGGCTGGTTTAACATATGAAAATCTATTTTTTTTTTGAGACAGAGCCTCAAGCTGTCACCCTGGGTAGAGTGCCATGGCATCACAGCTCACAGCAACCTCCAACTCTTGGGCTCAAGCGATTCTCCTGCCTCTGCCTCCCAAGTAGCTGGGATTACAGGAGCCCACCACAATGCCCAGCTATTTTTTGGTTGCAGCCGTCATTGTTGTTTGGTGGGCCCAGGATGGATTCAAACCTGCCAGCTTAGGTGTACGTGGCTGGCGCCTTAGCCACTT
>CAUYRH010073405.1:0-36687 GCA_963574655.1 Perodicticus potto
CCCTTCCTTCCTTCTTTCTTTCCTTCCTTCTTCTCTGTCTTTGCTGACTTTCTCTTTTGATCTATCACTCTCTTTTGTTACATTGCTATAGTTTAAAATAGTGGTCCCCAGCTTTTTTCACATCAGGGACGAGTTTTATGGATATTTACAATATTTTCCAATATTTACAATATTTTCCTAGACCGGGGGTGGAAGATATTTTCAGGATGATTCAAGCACATTATATTTATTGTGCCCTTTTGTTATTATCATTGCATTGTAACATATAAGAAAAAATTATATAACTCACCATGATGCAGAATCGGGGGAGCCCTGAGCTTGTTTCCCTGCAACTAGACGAGGTGGTGCAAGTGCTATTATTGCCACCTCGGCTCCACCTCAGATGATCATTCCACAATTTCATAAAATATTTCCAAAATATTTTCTATGTGTTGGCCACTTCTTTGAAAATTTCCTAATAAATATTTTGTAAATAAAGGTAGATTTAGCTACAATTTCCAGTTTTTCCTATGTATGGAGATTTTAGAAGTGGGTTTTGGGGTAACCTGTAGATGCCGGAGAAAGTACTAGAGCTTGGCCCTTCCAGGGCTGCAAGCAGAACATTGTCCAGGTTCAGAGGTATTTTCCTTGGAAATAAGGTACACTTATGTTAACATTTTGTTAGCAATCTTTCAGAACACTTAATAGCATCCCCCAAATAATATTGGAGTCCATATTCTCAGAAGAAATAAAAAAAAGGAAGGCTTCACATAGCCTTATCCTGGCCTTTCCACCTCACCCCTGTCCGTGTTCTCAGATTACAGAGACACAGAAAGCTGGAGCAGTTTTACATTATAACTTAGAAGGAAAGTTTTTATTTCTGGTAAGCTGGGAAAAGTAAACAGAAATCAACTAAATTTTACAAATCAAATAAAATATTAGGTTATGGTCTGTTTTTATACAGGTTTTGGATGAGAAGAAAATAGAAGACAAGATAAAGATATCATTCAAAAAAAATTAAGAAGAATATAGTGTAGAAGAAAATGTAAGTTCAGAAAGAGAGGAAAGCCATAAAGTGAAAAATAGCATAGTTATAAATAAATGCCATGAGGTTGTTATATGAATATTCATGAGGTAATGCACATTGTAAGAATGTACACAAATAGTATGTATACATACATATCACATACACATATACACACAATAAAATCAGGAATACAGGTGTTAATCTTTTATTTTAGAGTAAGGGATTGATTAGTTGTATATAGTTAAAATACAAATGTATGATGACTATAAACTCATAAAGTTTGTCATATGTAGTCTCTTAATTTTAGAGAAATAGCTCACTTCCAGAGACACACCCATATTTTTTCTTTTTAAAAATAAAGTAAAATCCTCCTTTCTCCACATGACAGGAAACATGGGTGCTGCCAGCTCCCAAATGTGACTTCTTAAATGTGCAATAAACTAGCAGCCTAGGTCACCAACCCAAAACTTTTCGACAAGAGGTCACTGCCCCAGCTTGGATCAGTTGTTTACTCCTAGCTCATTGAACATACATATCTATAAACTGGTCCCACTGCAGCCATGTGTGGGGGGAAGATTAGTGACATCAGACTGGTGCACATGACTGAAAACTACTAAACTTCTCATGTCTCCGTATTATTTGAATCATCCTCATGCTTCTGCTGAGAATCATGTCACCTATTAAAACTATCAAGCCCTTTAGCTGTATTGTCCTTAAACATAACTAATTATGTAAATCCAACCTATCTTCTCCTTTTTCTTCTTAACCAGCCCTTTTCCTCCCTGCCCTCTGCTTCCTCCTTATCCCACTAAACTCTTTCCCAAACTTTTTTTTTTTTTTTTTTTTTTTTTGGCTGGGGCTGGGTTTGAACCCACCACCTCTGGTAAATGGGTCAGACGCCATACTCCTTTGAGCCACAGGCACCACCCTCCCAAACTTTTTTTATCCTGGTCTCTATAATTCATCTTTCATGGTAAATCTACCCCTTAATTCTTAAGCTTCTGCACATGATTTTTTTTTTTTTTTTTTTTGCTGAATATAGTTAATGTAATTTAACTCTCAGACTCAGCACACTGATCTTCCCTGGGCTCTCCTGAAGAGAACACAGGATTCTCTCATCCTCCTACACTACAGAGTCTGAGGCGACCGTAACATCTTGTCTTTCTACTTAGAATTTCAGATGGTTATTTTACTATTCTCGCATATAAGGGCGTCCCATCCTAAGATTCAGGACATCAGTCTGTAAGTACCTTCTATTGCTACTTGTAACTTCTATAGAGTACCCATCTCTTATTCATAGTAGACAATATTACCTGTAGGGAAAATTTGACCTTAAAGACTCACTGCCTGCTTGAGAGACCTAAAGAATCACAAGAATGGCACGTGAGTTGTGTCCATCTGGGAGTTCAGAAGACTGGTGTCTAAGAGAGATTGCATATGTGAGGTGTGGTGATAGCAGGCCTGATGGTTATGGTGAAGATTCTTGAGATCCCAAAGGTCACTGGAGGCAGAAGCCTTACTTAAGGCTCTGCAGTTTTGGAAAAACAAATTGGAGACATTCTGTCTGACATTTTTCATTTTCCTCCTTTTTAGCGCTAATGTCTAATAAGTAATTTTAAATTACTTTTTCCCACTTTATTATACATATGGACCCGAGATTTGCTCAGGAGGATTCCTCCCTGAGTTCCTCAGTCTCAAGGCACAGATTCTGTGTCAAGCTTCTTCCATCCTCATACCCAAACCCCTTCATCTGGTGACCCTGACATGATGAGACCAATGTGATAGAAGTGACAAGGCAAGACCCATGCTACAGAAACAGCAGTTGCAGAGACAACTTGGACGTCCATCAGCTAAGCTAAGAAGCCCAGAAATATCTGCAGGACTGGGAATTTCCCTGGCACTGAATTTACTACAAGGGGACTTTTAAACATCGGAAAAGAACTTTCAAGAGAGCTACTCTCAAATAGCTCTCAAAAAGCTACTGATTGCACACTCAATGAAAAAGCCTTAGTTTCATCTTGCTAACAGTACTACAACATTGCCCTTGGTTCCCAGATGAAGGAACCTTAGCCTTGGCCCTGTGGGAACAGGTTGACTGTGTACTTAAACTACATGCCACCAATGGTCAGAAAATTCCTCTTTCTACCTTCACGGCATGGAGCCTTATTAGGGCTGCTGTTACGTCTTTGCACGTTTCTGACACAAAAGAAGAGAGTTAAAGAGTAGAACACACCATGCAGGAAACGTTCAGTGTACCCCTCAGCAGATCAAAATCACTGCTACCTTCTACCACATCCGCTGGAGCCAGAACCATTCCTCTCAGTCAAACAGACAAGGAATCTCCTCTGTCAATGCCCAAAGAATTAACCGCATTAGCAACTTCTGCTCCTGACGGAGAGCTTTATTGTGATAACTGTAAGTCCTCTTTTCTGGAATGCTTAAAAGAAGGATTATCACAGGGCAATTACAGTCACCTTTCCAGCAGTCATAAAAAACAACTTCATGGAATTTGAACACTTACCCTATTCAGTCTTTAAAGAACTAAGAAAAGTATCCCAGAGTCGGGAAGTCAGAGTTCTTTTGCCGTGGGCCTGCTAACAGGAATAGATGGGTATAAACTGACTCGTTTCAATTGGTTTGGTCTAGTCAAAATACTTCTAACTCTGGTACAACTCGCCATGTGGAGGTGGGAGCATAAAGATAGGTGTGCTCAACAAGCTATTGAAAACACCAGTGATGACATTCCGATCTCCATGGACCTGCTCATGGGAAAGGGCCAGTATATTCAGCCCCACCTACAGGTGTGCAGGGACCAGATCGCATTATGAGTGTGGTATAAATTACCAGACACTGGCTCTTCTCATGGCTCCTTTACTTCCTTTGTCCAATGGGCACAGGAGCCATATGATAAATTCCAAGATCACTTACAGTCAGCCCTGTCTAAACAAGTAGACAATACCACTGTGGCTGACATACTTCTCCCACAACTTGCCAACATTAAATTGGAAAAATTATAAAACCAACTAGGCAATTATATCTAACACCATTAACACTTCATTATATGGATGACATTCTTCTAGCAACAAATCAAAAAGCTGTTCTTTGTGACACCCGCGTACAACTTCAAAAACAAATTTCTCTACATAGATTAATAATTGCCCCTGAAAAAATACAAACTAAAACCCCCATTTCCTATTTAAGATACAAATTAGACTCCATTGTTCACCCTCAAAATGTTCAATTCTCCAACTCAATTAACTTTAAATAGTTTACAACAATTATTAGGCCACATTAATTGGTTTAGACCTACTTTAGAAATTCCTGATTATCAATTGGCTCATTTATTCTACACATTAAAAGGGGACCATGAAGAGACCCCTAGAGTGTTTTTGTAAGTGCTGGGTAAGTGCTGCTGGAGAAGCCTACCAGTTGCCTGGGCAGGTGGGCCTGGGGATGCCGTGCTCCAACCGTCTGTCCTCTGTTGGGAGATTTCTCCTGGGTTTCCCGGGACTCTGTTCTCACATACTCGTCACCACTAATCACTGTGGTCCACCTGCTTTATTCTGCTTGTGTTCTGAGAACTTTAGCTCTCATCAGTTCTGATTTTATTCTCAAGAAATTTGGTGTTTCAACATGTGAAGCTTATTATAGGAGCTCAGTCCTCAATTCCAAATGATAGTCCACTGGGACATAATCTGCCTGATTAGTCTCAGTATGGGTACCCACCTATAATTAAAAAGCTATGAAATTTCATTGTAACACAGCCTGGCTGATATATCATCTTGACTTTGGAGAAAAAATGGCCTTTGAATGGATCCTTGATTTATTATAATAATGTTACGTTGTTTAAAATAACGAGTCTGGTTAAAATATTTTGTTTTCTCTTGGTAGAATTTATAAGTTTAAAAGCAGTAATTGGAACTATACTTATCTATCTAATTTGCAGGATGTAAAAATGTTAAAAAATAACTTAAAATGGTAACTAAAATCTAGGTAAATTATTTAAGATAAATAAATTAGGTAATTACAAGATTAATAGTCTAAATAAAAATATGTATTTAAAAGCTGGCAATTATAAATACTGCTTCTCTGCGTGTGTCTGTTTGTGTGTCTGTTTTTATGTCTATATATGTCATGTGCCTACACTTATCAAAATATGCAAAAAATCTCTAAATAATTTATTTTAAAAAATGTAAGAGTGCAATGGCTCACGCTTGTAATCCTAGCACTCTCAGAGGTTGAGGAGGATGGATTGCTTGAGCTCACAAGTTCAAGACCAGCCTGAGGAAGAGCGAGATCCCATCTTTAAAAATATCTGGGTGTTGTGGTGGCTGCCTGTAGACTAGGTTACTCCAGAGGCTGAGGCAAGAGGAACTCTTGAACCCAAGAGTTTGAGGTTGCTGTGAGTTATGATGCCATGGCACCCTTCTGAAGGCGACAAAGTGAGACTCTGTCTCAAAAAATAAGTAAGTAAATGAAAATAAATAAAAGTAAAGTAAGCACTTACATCAAGTGTTTTATCAGGAAAACAAAAAAAAATCAAATGCTTTTTTATTCAAGTGGCTATGATATTCTTTGATAAGTAAAACTAGTTTTAGAATTGTTATGAAAGTTCAAATGTTTAAAGATTATAGAACTGCCACTTTCGTAATATTTCTAAATTTTCCTGGATTTAACTGTGAGTTTATTTTCCTGATTTTGAGCCTCTAAATTCTGAGGTCAGATAGATGGCTTTGGTGAGTGCTAGGGACATGTTTTCCTTGCCATGTGGGCCAGACTGTGCCCTGAAGATGTTGTCCTAGGCAAGAGTTTGACGGAGAGTATGTTTTTGTTTCCACACCAAGACAGCCTGCAAGGTTCCCAAGGAAAAGGGCCAAACATGAGCTGGAAGCATCACATCAATCCATAGCCGATCCAGGAGCTGTTTCAATGGATGAGTCTTCAGTAGAATCTGCAAGTGTCCCTCCCCCAAACACGGGGGTGCCCCCAGTGACATCGGGATTACTCCAGAAATTATTTCAAGATACTGACTCTTATGAGATAGCTTGGTGCTCCTCAAACACCTGAAAACACGTTCTTGACTTGCCTGACAGTAGTAACTGTCAAGGTGCACTTTCCCTTTTGATTGTGTTTTTTCTTTGCCACGAATAGAATCACCTTTAGTCCAGCTTTTGGAGAGATTCTGAGCCTTCCCTTCCCAGGAATGACAGCATTTAGACTGGGGGTCTTTTTATGTCCCCTGCTGAGCCAGACTGACTGGCTTTATTATCCCAATGTCTCTTTCTTTATTGACAAAATTCCTATGTGTTTTTCACTGCATTCATTCCAACCCTGTGCTACACGCCTGAGGTTTACTTACATTATTCCACTAAACCTCTCAGTGTGACTTTTGTGAATACTACTTCTGTATTTACTCCCTCTTTTCTCAATGGCAATCAATCTGTGCCAAATTTACCTCTTTATATGCAATTTTCTGACTCCTCCTCTACTCCTGATAACACTAGTTGGGATCCTTACCTTGTACAACAACTTCTCTAGTTGGGCTAATCTCACACAACAAGTTTGCCTTCTTAATTGGGACCCCTATGGCCATTTAACTGCAGGAGGTAAACATTAAAGTTTGCAGGATGGACTCAAAACAAATCTGTCTGGGCCACTTGTCCCTTTCAGGTCCTGTGCTTCAAGCCCGTCAGAATGAACAATCTTCCCTTTGCTATTCCAAACTCTGGCGAGTTACTCTCCCTTCCCCACCCCCAAATTTTAAGATATGTGCTATCTTTACCAGTGCTACAGGCATATTTAAAATAAATTTAACAACTTCTTTCTCCAACAAAATCCTTGTATGTACTACTAGCCCATATGTACTCTTATTAACTCCTTCTTTTTCATTTTCATAAAACAATTTATTCTTTTACCCTATCATTTCTCTACTTGGTTAAATACTTGCTTTTCCCAGGATAGTGTTACTACTTTGAACATCACCACTATATTCCTTATGAAATGTAGACACTCGAGTTCCAGTTCATCTGAATGACCCTGGCAAGCAGATTCCACTTTACATATTTTTTATGATGTGTTAAAGAAATCAGGACCAAAAAGTTTCCTTGTGAGCCTTACCACTTTCATCATTTCTGGAGCTAATCAGATGGTGTGCATATGCCAGTCACCTCAGAGTCACAGTCTATGTTCTTGCTTTGTATGTACTATCCACAGGTTATTTTACCCATTCATGGTCATATTTCTTATCAACAATTTGAAAGTAAGGTTCTTCAAGTAGTCAGCATTTCTCTGCATTTATATTTGGAGCTCCCTGCAGTGATCTAAAAGGCTGATGACTTTCCTTCACCTGTGAGTAAAACTAATGCAGTCATTATTATATCAGTATTGTTACCAGTTTCAAGTCTAAAGTACTACACACAAAGCCATTGTACATGTGTTGACTCTGAGTCATTTCATATATCCTAGAAATAGTAAATGTAATGAATTGCCAGTTTGGGGGGAAAACACCATATTTAATTTAAAGTAACACGAGATAATACAAAATAACTCCAGAGGCAATGTTCCAAGTATTACACTATCTGAAATTATAGTCTATGTGGATTATGCCTGGATTTTGTATGTGAGAAATCACCTTCCTGGTAAAATTTATATGAAACCTCCACGTCATTACTTGCTTCACTTTTATAGTCCTTCAAGAACAGGCATAAATAAAGAAACAAATAATTAGCGTCTCCAGACACAGATGTTACCAGCTGAGGTGGAACAAGGTGATGTTCTTGCCTTCTTGTGTCACTCTAATATCATAGATGAATATTCTGTTTGTGTTCTATTTATTATATTCTTATGCATTTTTTGTATAAATTTAACTGTAAAACAAAAGGTCCCCAAGTATAGTGCTGAAGGCTATCTAGTGCTCCTAAGAATCTACAATGTACTTTACAGGGAAAACACATGTGTTAGGTAAGTTTTATTTAAGCATGAGTTATTGTTCTGTTAACCATGAGTTCAACAAAGTTTCTTTGACAAAAATGAAACAATATTATGTTTTGACTAGTTGATGTTGTAACTGGAGGATTACAGGAATTTATCACCATCTTCTCTGTAAGAACAACAGTTAATTCAGTGTTCACAGCACCTTTATAGAACATACCTACCTGAATAACAAAAATCTACCATATGCGATATTAGGATTACAGAGATTTTAAGGGTTGCAATAAATGACCTGCTTCAGTATTCATGGTAGTGTCATAAACTAACCTACTGCCCATTCAAAAACAATAAGTATATGAGCTGCAAATAACTACTGAGTCACTCACAATATTAGATGGATAAAATATGATCTCCAATCTCTTTATTAGGCCATCAGTCAGAGTCTCTGATGGTTTTCTTGCCAGCTTTCTACAAGTGGCCCAACTGGCTCAGCTGGACAAAACAGATGTCAGTCTTCCTTTCTGGAGATCAAGACTCCAAATTAGAAGAGCACAACTCAGCAATAATAGTCTCTAAATGAAAACCTCTGCACCAGAAAACTGATTAGCCTCCATTGGAACCTAAAGAGCCACAGGAAAAGAAAAAAGTAGGAATTAAGATTTCTTAAATAATAACTCTATGCCTGGTAGTTTCCTGAAATTTGACCTTATTTCATTTAACTTATGACTATCTTTTGACATTAGTCTTATTGTGCTCACTTACAGATGAAGCAACTGAGAAGTAAAATGCCTACACCCACCTAATAAATGGAAGAGCATCCCTTAACAACTATTATTTTCTGACATGAGATGCCTTAACTTAAAATTCTATATTTTTCATTGT
The DNA here is from genome assembly GCA_963574655.1 of Perodicticus potto. Lineage (NCBI taxonomy): Eukaryota > Metazoa > Chordata > Mammalia > Primates > Lorisidae > Perodicticus > Perodicticus potto. The sequence continues at coordinate 8,819 of CAUYRH010073405.1, forward strand.
ATTTTATTCTTGGTCTTTCTCCTTTATTTGCTTTCAAGTTTTTCAACCTTCTTTTAGAAATGTGACTCTAATTCTTTTATGAATGTCTAATAGTATTCTGAAACATATGAAGGCCTAATATAAAAGAACAGAATTATTTTCTCCTGGGATTTTCTTTTCAAACTTTGTGGTATTACATAAGTCTATTTACTTGATTGTACTTTGACTTATAATTTCCCTGTAAAATATAATTGATGGTTAGACAATTATAACCATTCATGGTTATAATGGTTATAATTATACCATGGTTAGTCCTAGGTTACAAAGCATCATCCAGTATGTTTCTGAAGAAAAATGCATTTCAGGTTTCAAGTTGTTATAGCAAGCATCATTTACCTGTCCTCACTGAATATTTAGGGACTCCCTCCTACAACAAGTTGGGCAATGAGAAAGGAAAATCCTTCACCCCAAGACCTTGACAAACATATGAGACCTGCCAGGGATTCTTTTAAGTCTAAGACATGGAGAGAAAAGTGATGCCTAAAAGAGGTTGAATGTGAACAGCTCTGCGAATTCCCTTTCCTACAGTAGACTAGGCTGGCATTTGATTTCATCTTGAACCAGCAGCTCGTGGCTTGACAAATCATGTGTTATGACACACCATTAGTACTTGATTGCTGAGAAAGTGTGTAGACAATTAGTTGGAAAATATATATTTCCTACCTCACTTTGCCTGTAGCATCAATACCATAATGCTTAAAACCTGCACATACTACAGGGTCTAGAATGTGAAATTCATCACTTTAGTGACTATCATAAAAAATGATGGCGAATCTTGATATCAAATAGGAAACTATTTTGCAAATATTGCTCCAATTATAGATACAATATATGTATTTCTTTCTTTCCTTAACACATTACATTCTTTTCAAACTCATTTAGTGCTTTGTTAGATCATATATGTAAGGAGGCTGAACATTTATAGACTCTGTACATGGAAATAAGGGTAAAAATTCAACATACGTCTGTCTCTATATATGTACATATGTGATTTTTAAAGACCAAAGAGGAAAAATCCATATAAAATTTGCTACCATATGTAGGGAAGGTCTAATGTTCTTGTAGCCTAAAATTGAACTTAACAAGTTTATAAATGATTCACTTCCCAGCATTTGCATAGATTAAAAACAATAGGAATTGAGTGATCTCTTCATCTAATATTAAGGTGAAATATTGACTAGAATATCTGATATATGGTATTCCCATTGAAAAAAGTAGAGTTCTTGTCTAGAAGGTAAAAAAAAAAAAAAAAAAGGCAAACTCTATGGATTCTAGAAAGTTTCTCCATTTTTTTTTCTTTTTTGCTTCCCTTTTTAAAAAAGTTAAGCTTGTTCATTATTTAAAGGAGATAGTTGTCGGGGCTTAGTCTTACAAAGAGCAGTTCAAGAACAGCCGAACTCTCTGTATGTTGATTTTTAAACAAGAATAGTTTTCAAAATCTCATACATCATTTACAAGTTTCTAATGTTCCATGCAGGATTGAATTTTTTTTTTTTGTGGAACTACGAGAATATAGCAAAAAAGAGGTATAATTAAAACCTTACTCTGCAGGTTTTGGTCTAGCACTATACAATCCACAGCTCTGCTCTGGGAAACCCTCTCAAAGGGGAGCAATGAATGGAGACAGGATCAAGTCCATAGTGAAGTATGTGACAATATACTCAATCCAAAAGTATTTAGATTTATGTATGACTACAAATTCATCTTATTATATTTGGTATTAACAAAACTAAAAACATTTAACCTTAGATAACTAAAAACTTGGCTTTTCTGCAGTTTAGTTAATTTTGTAATATATCACCATGCAATAGCCAGTAAAATAGAGATTATTCCATAAAAGTGTATCAATATATGGGCTATTTGAACAAACATTATTACCTAGGAGTTTTCTCTCCAGTATGGAAATAAAGTTAATATTATAGCACCAATGGATGAAGTTAAAATAGAGGTACATACTAAATGCAAAAGGATTATAATTCAGTAGAATAAATTTTGAAAACTATACCTTAGAGAGAGATATATAGCTTTATTAGTTTTAAGGTATGTATAAAGAATCTTATATATTCTCTTTTATCAGTGTCATTACAAATTAATTAATGTAATAACTTTGATTTCTTTCCAAAATTATTCATCTTTTATATAGAATAAATTCAGTAAATGATTCTTCAATTAGTTCATTAAAACTCCAGAGACATGAACTCTCCAAAATTCAGCTTTGGGGTTTTATGAATACTTTAGAGGAAAACACATAATAGAGTAAGAAGAGGCCATTTAAAAAATCCTAATTATATTTTCTTATTAAGAAGTTCCTGTTGCAGATAATTCTGATTACACACACAACCAAACTATACACAGTATCCTTCTGATTGCGTTCACTATGAGTTTTTGCTTTTGTTTCATAAGTAACCATTGACCACTTGAAATACAGTAGAATCTCTGTAAGTTGACCACCCAAGGGACAGTAACAAACTGGTCAACATACGGAGGTGGTCAACATAAGGAAGTAGGCCTATCGTACTGATACTTACATGTGGTGCTTATCCATTCTATGAAAACTAGGGCAACTTGAGAAGGTGGTCAATGGAGGGAGGTGGTCAACTGTAGTGGTTCTACTGCATGTTTAGTTCCAGTATAGATCCATGCCTAGTTTAGTTAGATTTTTCTGTTACCATCATCTTTCATCTTTGCTTTGTCTTTAGTAAAGTTTTATTTTATGGTGAACAGGTATCCATTGAAAAACGTATTTTTCAAGGAAAAAAAAAAAACCTTAAATCTATTGAGAAATATTTATGCATGAAAAACTGTTGAATGGCAAACAAGGCCAGGGGTTGTGTGCCATTCTTGCCTGCAGATGAATCTCTTTACTACTGCCAGGCATGAGGAATAAGAGGTTATGTCAGAATGAGGCAGACTGTGACATCTGGCAGCTTCACTGCCTTGGTTGAAAGAGGCTCACGGATTTGGAATGGTGGGCAATGCCCACACATGCAAACATTGCCAGTGAAAGTGATATCTTTAATACTATGAGAGGTAAAGAACTATGGATCTATTCACCTAAAGTGTCAATTGAGATTGGACACATCTGAGGCTGTGAGTATGCACAGTAGAAAGCAAAGAAGGCTTAAACTTGACATATATCATAACCTGAGCTGATTGTAAGTCTGTGTGTATATTGGTGACAAGAAAGAGTATAGCACAAATTTAAAACTAAGGTAGATTTGAAAATAGCCTAAATATGCATGTACTCTTAACAGTGTTCCTTCACCAGACGATAGAATCCTTTTTAAAATGCATCAATGTGTTTGAGTATAGCTTCTGTTTGCTCAGTGCCTGACTATTAATTTACAGGGAAACTAGGGCAACCTAAAGGAAGTTGAGCTTAAAAACATATATACCAGTAATGACAAAAATTGAGCAGAGACCTACTGACCATATGCCATGGAAGAAATCAGTATACTTCATAGATTCTTGGCCAGGGAATTGACTAAACACACACCAAATGAAAAAAAACAAAAATGACACTTACAAAACAGCATTCAGTGGAACTGAGAATGCCAAGTTGTTAAAATACATCCTCTAAAATAATCTGGTATCTAAGATAAATTATGGGACATACAAACAAGCATAAAAATATGAACCATCCTGGGGAACGGCAGCCAATAAAAATAATCTGTGTCCACACGTGCTGGATTTAATAAATAAGATATCAAAGAGAATGTAAATATTAAAAAGTGTGTAAGAATCGTATTTTTAAAAAGTAAAGTGTAGTGACAAATAACAGATAAAGATTCTCAATAAAGAGATATACCTTATATCCAAGAACCTAAAAGAAATTCTAGAGGTGAAGAGTATAGCAACTAAAATGAAAATTTTGCCAGAGTGGAGCAGCAGCAGTTTCAAGATGACATAATAAAGAAACGGTGGTCTTGAAGACAGATCATTTGAAGAAATATTCTAATCTTAAAAACAAATAGAGAAAAAAATATTGCATAAGTATAAACAAAACTCAGGAGATCTGTGGAATAACATTATGGATAGCAATATACATGTAATTGGAGCCTTTGAAGGAAAGGAGAAAGGAAAAATGAGAGAAAAATATTATAAGATATAATACCACAAAAAATCTCAAATTTATTGGAAAATATTACCATACACAGTCAAGAAACTCAGTCAGCTCCCTAAAGAATAAATAAAAGAGACTCACATTAAGACGAATCATAGCCAAAATTTTGAAAGCCAAAGACCATAATAAGACCAAGAGAAAACTAACTCATTACATATAGGAAAGCACAACTCTGATTAATTTTCTTTTTTCTTTTCTAAACATCTTATATTGACCTAAGATTGTATAAAGCAGTACAAGTAACACTATACTGCTGTACTGTTGAGTTTATTACATGTATAGTTAGCACAAAGGAGGAGAGAGGGAACAGAGCTAAATTAGAGTGAAATTCAACATTTTACCAGGATTAAATTAAATTAATATTAATCTGAAGTAGATTATAATCAGTTAAGTACTCTCCAGAGCAACCACTAAGAAAATAAAATAATGCAATCTGGAGGGAGAGAGGAGAGAGAGATTTTATTTAGCAACAAATAATGCTTCAAATGTATAAAAGAGAACTAAAATTTATAATCACAACCTAGAACATGTTATTCAAATTTTTTAAGTAATAACATTAAGAATTGACTCATTAAGCATGCCAAACAAAAGATAGAGACTGTCAAATTGTTTAAAAGATACTCCATTCTATGCCACTTGCAAGATAAATAATTTACAATAAAATATATCAATAAGTTGAAAGCAAAAAGTTAAAAATTAATATGGTAAGCTAACAGTAACTGATGTGGTATAATAATACCAAAAATAAATTAAGGCAAGAAATATGAGTAAAGACAAAAAGCAACACTTCATTGCAATAAAACAGAAAATATGTGAGGGAAATATACAAGTTATAGTTTTAAAAGTGTAAGAAAATAGAGCCTTGACATACACAAAGCAAAGCCTGTCAGACTTGAGGGGAAAATGAACAATTTAAAAATAATAAGTCTTGATTTTAATATTTGACTCCCCATATTTAACAGAATGATAATGTGCAAAATCTAAAAAGAAAAAGAAGACTTCAAAAACACTATCAAGCAACCACGCCTAATGGACGTACACAAAATGCTGCACACGATGACAGCAGGGTGCCTATTATTGTCATGTAGGCATGAAATTCTACAGGATAACACATATTCTCGGCCATAAAATAAAACTCAAAAATAGCTAAAATAAAATAACATATTATGACACAATTAAAATCAAATAACAGAACATGACAAATTGCATTAATTCAGCAGAAAGAATTTTGGGCAACATCCAAAATTTAAAAACCAAATTGCATACATTTATAAAATCAATACTAACAAAGAAAAATCCCAAGATAAAAAAATCCAAGATATTGAAGATAATTTTCAACTAAAAGAAAATTAAAGGTTCTTAGAGGGAACTTTGTAATTTTAAATTTGTATGTAGCACACCCATAGAAAAGGTAAGTTTCAAGTAGCCATATTTAATAGAAAAATAACTAGGAAAATTAGAGTAAAATAAACTCAAAGCAAGAAGATGAAAGAAAGCAAAGACCATTAGAGCAGAAGCCAATAAAATAGATAACAGAAAAAAAATTGAAAAAAATCAATGAAACCAAAAGTTGGTTCTTTGAAAAATTTAGCAAAATTAGCTAACATTTTCCTAGACTGAAGAGAAAAATAGGAAAAAGTACAAGTGATTCAAAAGTTTTGTCATGTTTAGGAACATATAGATTTATAAACCACTAAGAGAACTTTGCTCTATATAAATATAAAATAATTTAGAAAATGTTAATTAGCACTTTCACAAACATTAGGGAAGATAACATATTCCTTATTCTAAATATTACTGTAAAATGAAAAAAGAAAAAAGATGTAAAAAGTGCTCCCTTTCTTTCCCTTTGTGTGTATGTGTACATTTGTGTTGGTTGGGAGGGGAAGTTTTGAGGAAGTCTGTTAGGTGATTTAGAATAGCGGTTGTGGAGAAGTTTAAAAGACATAGAAAAACTAAAGATAAAAATTTGAAAAATCTTCAGCACAAAATTAAGAGATTTGGGCATCATATATAGCATGCACATAATTTATGCAAATTTCAGAAAGAGAGAACTGAAAAATGGAAAAGTAAAGTATGTCATTAATAAATGAAAAACAAAACTGCACAGTTTTCTAATTGAAATGAACTGCTTAGCAGGACAAAAGGAAGCTGAGCACAAACGTACATCCTTGTATCTGTTGCCACAAAGGATGAAAATGCTTCCAGAGTGTAAAGTGGTTTCTGTAAAAATGGCTAGCTAAGAAATGCATTAGATCTGGAGTCCCCAAGCCCTGGTGATGCAGGACAAGACAGCTCTACAACTGCTGCCTTGGCCCTAGCGGTGCTGATGCTGTGATGGATGGAGAAACTGGCTTGAAAAAGAACCAACCACCTGTGCGGAAAACACTGGCCTCTTGCTGTCTGCTCCTTATGCACATCTGACTGGTCAATAACCTGTCAGTCTCCAGGGCCCGGGTCTTCATTGGATAACTGATGAAGACCCACCCCTAAAAAATTCCATATAAACCCACGAAGCAGAGAGCTCAGGGTCAGACCGCAGCAGGACTTCGAAGAGAGAACATCTCAGATGCAGACATCGGAGAGGGAACAGGAAGAGCTGTCTGTTTCCCTCAGAAGCAGAACTCGGCTGGACGGCTGGACGGCTGGATGGTTGGACATTGGAGAGGGAACAGGGAAAGAGCTGCCTGTTCCTTTCCAGAGCAGTCCTTGGCAGGACGGTGAATTGAGAAGAACTCAGAAGCAGATATCGAAGAGGGAACAGGAAGAGCTGTCTATTCTCCTCCCAAGCAGATCTCAGGTAGGGAGCAGGAGAGTTTGCTCCTCAGAGAGGGAGCAGGAGAGTTTGCTCCTCTCCTGGATCCTCTTGCCTAAAGGTTTAGTTTTCCCTCTACTTATAATCTTCTTTCCTATAAATAAAATTCTGACCTATCAATATTCTTCTTTCCTGTAAATAAATCCTGACTTACCACTACTCTTGTGGTCCACCGATTCCTTCTTTGAATTGCTTGAGACTAAGAACCTGAAATTCTGGTATCACTGGGGCCATGGACTGGTTCCTCTCCACAGCCTTTTAGGAGCCAGGCCGCACAGCATCCCCAGCCTGAGGGTGTCCCAGCACCCCCGCCCGCCCCCTTCATTCCATGGAAAAATTGTCTTTCATGAAACTGGTCCCTGGTGACAAAAAGGTCAAAGATTGCTGTTAAGAATCCTCATTAAGAAAAAGGTAAATGATATTTTATTAACGAATTTTAGCATTAATGAACTAGCCTTTTCATAATCTCTTACACGATGATATCCTTAAAGCCCTTGTATGTTTCCAAATCTTGAAAGAGACGTTAAATCATGCTCACTATACTTCCAATGAAAGCTTTTTAGCACAAAATCTGAAAATTCTTTCACCCATACATTGCCAACTGGCAGCTTAGAAGTTGAAAACAGGATGCTAATTGTGTTGTATTTTTGGTATATAATGTTAAAAAATCTGGTTAAGTTGTCAATACTAAAAAATTAGTAGTTTTTCCTAAAAACTGGAATGTGTTGCTCTTTTGACAAATTTGGAAATCTGAGATGCTTGTCATGCCTTTGTACAATACTCAATAGCTAAGTAGCAGCTGACCCTGTCAAAAAGAACATACACCTACCACCTCTCCACAGAGCCCACCATTGTCGTATATAAGACCATCTGCTTTTATTAAGTTATGTTTGGCCACCACAGCACTTGAATAAGAGATAATCCGTATATTACATAATCAATAAGTTGATGAATTTATTAATTCATAAAGAACACGTATGACTCAATTAATAGAGAAAGAAACAAAAGCAAAGAGGAAAAGTGAGCTCTGTAAACTGGTTGAATGCTAGAGCATGACCACAACTTTGTACCAAGGTCTTTCCATTCATAATTCCTTCTTATCTCTTTTTAAAATGTTTTAAAAAATGAGCATTGCCGCCTTGTGTATATAACTGATAGTAAGCTATGCCATTAGTTGTCCTGAAGTTCTTCTAAAAAGAGTTTATAATAATGCACAAGTTATAGAAATAAGAATAAACCTTGGCAAGACATTGATGTTTGATATTGTTAAGTATTTCATCATCTGAAAACTCCCAATAAATAAAATGATTTGCCTTGCCAGGGTTTAGATAAGATGCATAGGATGCATCTTCAGTGCATCCTATGAAGATGTTTATTTCTCTGCAAAATCCTTTGTCTCTATTAATTTTAAACAGGAAAAAGGAAAACATCTTTCTGAATCTACTTTCTTACAGAGTACCTGATTTTTTTCCCAAACCAAACTAAAAATGTATGAGTACTAAGTTTGTATTTCATATAGAAATTTTTTTTTACAAACAATAACATAATAAAAAATCAATTTTTTCTCTCGCATTGCACAAAATTTTCCAAAGAACTTGTTCCCAACATAAGTGAAAAAATAGAAGTGCTCAGCTTTAAGTTTTTGTGTACACAAAAATACTAGTTAGATATTAAATATTTTTAAAATGGGAAAACAATTGGGAAAATAACAGGGATCTAGGCCAGAACAACTTGTTTTAAAAAGTTATAGAAGACATTTAAAGACTACAGTCTTAAAAGTTACACATAACAGATTCCCATATATATATCTAATGCTCAACTCTTTTGACTCATTCCATTGGCAGAAACTGGACAAATTTTTCTTTAGCTGTATGCCTGAGTACAAAAATAAATAATGAGCATCTTTAATTATAGCAGCCCAAGTGCTCTGTTATGATTGGGGTTTAAAGGAGTGTATGCAACAATTATAGAGTTGGATAGAAGAGCTGAAGGTGGAAATTTTTATTTAGTATTTATTATAAACACAGCCATCAAGAGATAGCCTACGTGGTAACAACCAGGTAACAATAATCTCAGCTGATCTCTTGAATATCAACCAGGAAACTCAACTTACATGTTTTTTTTTTCCTGATCACTTCTGGAGGTACCATAGGAATGGGTATCAATTTGAGAAATCATTGTTAGCTGTTGACAGTTGCCTCTGCTAGCCTTCTCACTCCAAACATCTACAGGTTTCTTAGGATACCAACTGCCATCCTGTGATGGACTTCTTTAGATTTGCTATGGCTTCACACATTGTTTTTGCTTTAGTGATAGATACAATCATTCACTTTGTTTTCCTAGTTCAGAAAAATACCGCAGTACATCTATAAGTATTGCACCCAAGGGACTGTAATGAACTGGAAAACATACAGAGGTGGTCAACATAAGGAACTTCCCCATTAAGTACATGTGGTGCATGTCTGGTCTATGAAAATTAGGTCAACATAAGGAGGTGGACAATGTAGAAAGGTTTTTAACTATGGAGGTATTGTATAAACAATACTTTGTTGAACAAAGGTAATTATACTGTAAAAGAATGAGATATCCTTGTTTCTATTATCCACAGACCAAGAACAATCTCTAAAGTTGGTTCATCCTTATCTCCCATTCTGCTATCTGTAGCAAGGTATAGCCCACCTCTCACTGATAAGAGGACTACTGAACATAACCCAGTCGAGAATTCTAGGCAACTTTCTCCAGAGATTTTTCATCACTCATTCAATGAAGATATGTCTTCTTTCCTGTTCCAGATGATGGGCTGACAGAACAATGCTTTCCATGACCCACAAGTTATGTGATGACCACATGGTTCCATAAAGGCAATCAAGATAATGCAAATGACAATACATTTCCAAAGTCTAGAATATTTAGCCTTCAATAACATGTGAGAGGATGTCAGTAGTCTGAATAACATGCGTGGGGTTGTCAACAATTTGAGGAGAAATATGGTGATCTAGTCCTGGTGCTAGTGACAACTTTCCTTCTAGTACAAGCTAAAGAAAAGATTGGTTTTCTGGATTGTCAGATCATCTACGAGAAATACTTTCATTAAATACACACTCATTATCTGGTGTATATACATGATGGAATATTACTCATCTATTAAGAAAATAATGACATCTTGTCATTTGTGGAAATATGAATGAGACTAGAAATTATGTTTGGTGAAACAAACTAGCCACAGAAAGATTAATTTTGTATGATCTAATTACTAAACTAAGTGGAGCTAAAAAAATTGATCTCATAAAAGTAGACAGTGGAATTGTGGTAACTAAAGGGCAAGGAAAGGTGGAAGGGGTATAGGGTAAGGTTAATGAATACAAAATTGTATCTAGCTGAGAGGAAAAAATTTTAGTGTTCTGTCAGGGTGAATATATTAAATAGTTAATAGCAATTTATAGTATTTTTCCAAAGCGCTAGAAGAAAGGAATTTGAATGTTCTTAAGACAAAAAATAATAAATGACGAGTTTGATGGATATACTAATTATTCTGATTTGATCATTACACATTGTATACATATATGGAAACACCACACTGCACCCTATAAAATTATGTGCCAATTAAAAATGATAATAAAAACACATTGTAATAGGCACTGATGTTTGTATCTTACTTAAGAAACTTACTTTTAAACTTTGCCATAGTCCAATCTGACCTAACACATACCTAATTGACATCGCCAAGCCAACCACCCAGCATCTCAGTTTGAGCCTCTGCAGGGTGTTGCTTTTATATATTTCTCAGGACAAAATAGATAAACAAAAGTACTTTTTTTACTTTTCTGTAAGTTAACATCCCATGTTGGTGATTTATTATGCAAATGCAGAGGGCACAAAATCGGTGCTACTATGCCAAAGAACAGACAAAACATGTATGTTGCACAGGTCTCTTCTCAATGCCCAAACTGGAACCCTCATGACACTCAAGTGCATTATACACAAAACAGAGCCTAGTAAAAGTTGTTATGAAAACTGTGTTGTACTTTCCCAAAAAAGAGAAATTTTGAATCTGTGTATTTTTTGCTCTAATTTTTCGAACAGTAATGAATTTCTAGAGCATTAAATCTTCCGTTATCTTATCAAAAAATATTTATTTAGCACTTACAGAATATTAGTTTCTGCTATAAACACATCAGATGTTCTCACTGGCTTCATAAAGTTTCCTATATAGAAATTACTTGACAGTGATTGTGATGATGAATAATTTAGAAAATATTACCAAGAATTTTTATTTTCAATTTCCAAAACTTAAGAAGAATTAATTAGAGAAGATATTTAAAAATCTTGACTGAGCCTGAACTTAATAATAACGTACTGATTTAAGTGCTGAAAAAATTACTTCACATAAATATTTTCTTCTTACCATAGTATTACTGCGTAGGTCAGAATTTATTATTGGTATTATCAGATTAAAAAATGACATCTTGGCGAGATTAACTGACTTACCGAAGTTTATATAAAACGAGGTTTAAAAGTTGGAAATTGAATCTGATTTTCTGATCTTAGGGACTAGGTCCTTTATTCTCTCTACAGCATGCTGAATCTTGTCACTATGATGATATTATGAATGTGGAGTTACTTTGCTTCTCTTGATTCAAATCCCTCTTTAGAAACCTGAAATACACTCCTTTAAGGCCATGACAGGGCTCTTCTTGCTCTTAAATTACTAAATAATATATTTTTAAAAATTCATGGCTTGTGTAACATTACCTTTGGCTTTGCTAATAACTGTTCACTTCCTTTCTCATTATGAGAGATAAATGTAAGGAGTACAGAAGAGAAATAAGTGGGAGGATTATCAGAGGAAAATAAAATTGACAGAATAATTACTCATCATGCTAGTGGAATCCGTCCAAAATCCTTTTTCCTTTTGTCCAGATCCTGGTCTTGACTCACCATCCTAAACCCTAGCACCTAGCAGCACGGATATCACTCAGGGTGAGCAAATAACTCACAGTGGATAAATCAGATTCTGTCTTCCAACAACTTTAACCGAAGACCTGGTTTTCACCTTTTCTTCGATCCTTTGTACTACCAGGGGCCCATTTTTATTATCTGTACTACCTAGGGCCCATTTTTATAATTTATTTCTGGTTCTTGGAATACAAAAAAAAATAAACAAATAACCCATAACTGAGACAGTCATCCAGACTTCTAATACTTTATTTGGAGCAAAAACGTCTAGTCTAGTTTACTAGAATTTAAGGAAAGCAGGCCTCAAGTTGCATTTCAGGGACTTTTCAGTTGTGACCTGAACATGGGAAAAACTGTATATCATGAAGAACTTCTACCTTTTCCCTAAGGTTTTCTCTGTCTGTGATGAAACTGGGAAATAATAAAATTAGGTATGATGTTAGGGAAAACACTTCATTAAAAAATTCATGTTAAGAGAGAGAATAGTCAGAGGCTACTTCAACAGATAGATTTTAAATAGAAATTAAAATCATTCAGTCATGACTGTGGAGCAGCCAGCAATGCTTCTGCTTCTGATGAATTATTACAATTTCAATAAAGTATCCTTGTGGGTATCAGCAATGACCATACAGTGACTGAGACCCCAAGAGTAAACTAAGATTCATCTTTCATAGAGACAAGAATGAGCTTTCCCTTTTAAGATGTTACAGTATCTGAATATATCCCCTACACTGAACTTTTACAATATCTGAATATATCCCCTACATTGAACTTTTGCTATTATCAGATAAGCTGCAGACTTGCTTTTAAGACTTGCTTTACAAGGCATGCCATGCAACTGCTCTCGAGTTTTGCTCTATCAGTGGAGCTGCCTGACAAAAGATTGCCTAATTGTCCCATTTTCTGAGGTAAGGAGGTAATTTCAGCTAGTGAATTGCATTTTATCAAGGGTGGCATTGCATAGCTGATTTAAATGTGTTTTGAGTTCTAGCTATAGTACTCCAAAACGGACCCCGAGTCTGGAAAGTGTTCTAGATTAGAATAAGACCACTGACTTCTCCCCCTCCACATCAAATAAGCAAACCAAAAACCACAAGATCATTCATATTTCTCTATACCAATAGGTATCTTTGAAATTTTGCTTACAGTCAACTTTCCTATATCATTACTGCTTTTATGGGTGGTATATGACCTTAGCATCATTGTACATATTTTCTCTTCATTGACTGGAAAGAATGTGCTGGTATTACAGATTATGACAAGATGACAAACCCATGCTGTGCATCTGAATGGCAAACCAAATTGACATAGATAGGCAAACTTCAAGACGGAAAACTTGTACATGATGCCAGAGAGCAAGGGAAATTCAAGGAAGTGAGGATGACAGCCGTGCGGGAAGGAAGGCCATTCATAACAGTTCTGAGTCAGGATGAATTCATGCTGAAGTTTATTTGTTGTGTTATGAGAACTATATTTAAACTCGAATGTTTTCCAATCATATCCATGTTTTGAAAAATACGAAATAATTGACAACTGTCACAGTTATTTATATATATATTTTTAAAGATGACTTTTTTGATACCAACAAGACTCTAGATTTAACAATGAATGTGTATGTGGGATAGCACAGCAGTTTCATAAGCCTATTGCTGGGAAAATTGTACTTTAAAATGTTGATATGCACTTTTAAACTCCCAGTATATATGAACTCTGAAATTTGCTGAATACATTGGAAATTTTAATTTATGTAATATTGTGAGGAAATTGTTTTCTTAAGTCGAACAGATTCTAGTCAAGCAAAAAAAATATGAACTTGTAGATTTAAAGAGCTTTTGTGTTTTTTTTGTCAAATTCTTTTACTTCTGCAAGCTTCTTTATTTATAAAGTTGAAATAATAATACACATATCAAAATTTTTGTAAATCTAGAATATGATAACAACTCTTAATGCAGTGGTTTGCTCATCAATTACCTACCACAATTCCTCTGTAGAGACATTTACTAAGAATCAATGTGGAAAAGTTCCATACACTGTACAGCAAATTTGTTGTTATTGACATATAGATTATTATATATCTACTCTCAGGAACTTTATTAGATTTTAAGGATATAAATATGAAAATTATATAATCACTTGCCTTTCAAGAACTCACAGTCAAGCAGAGGACAGATCTGTATTCAAGTAATTATAATGGGTTCAGTACCATATTATTATTAGCACAGAACTCTGTAGGAGAGAATAGATGGGAAATTGTTTCTGGTGGAATTATCAGATGAAGTTTCACTGAGGTAGAGTTTGTAAGGTGAACCGACTATTTCTTAGAATCGTTCTGAGAAAGGACATTTGTGGCAGAAAGATCATCTGGAATAAAAGAAAAAAGACAATTTAGGGGCATGCAGTATTTAGGATGAGGATGAGAATGTAAATGAAAATAGTCAATTTTCGATCTCTATGCAATAAACACCAGAGAGAAAATAGTTTTGACTTTTATCATGCAGTTTGTTAATGTGATTATTGTTATTTACTATGTCAAAGTGGAAAGAAGAATTTCTTAAATGGTGCATAAATTTACTATCCAGATACATTCTCTTGAAAATAAAATCTAATTGTATTTCAATAAACATTAGTTTATCTGTGTTGAGGGATTTTGTATTCACCAAGTATGGAAAAAATTTACCAAGCATGAAAAAAAACAATTACTTGCTATTACAAAGGGTATGTGTATTTAAATTTTGTGTAAGTTTTTTCCTAATAAAATAGAAAAAATTTCAGAATTTTATTAATATATAAATATTATATAGTTTATATTTCATATGTTACATATACAAAATGACTGAATGGGTAATGTTTTTAGAATTTGTATATATAGATAGAGTAGTTTGATTACAGATTTTTTTTATTTCAGAATATTAAGGGGGTACAAATCATTTTGTTACATGTGTAGCTTCTATAATGTTTTAGCTAGTTTACAAATGTGTATCCACGTGTAAGTTCTTTTTAAGAAAGGAAAGCACTCAATTGGATGTTTGTTATAAAAAATAAGTCTGGTAGGATTTCTGAAAAGAGAGAGACACAAGGTCAGGAAGTAACTCTGGAGAGAGATCATATAATTCAGAACATGGTAGTAGCAATGTGAATGAATACTTGAGAGCAATTTAGCCAACATTTATCTGGAGTACTCATTGGCCATGGTAAACAAATGCATGGGGGAAACTAGCAAATGTATGAAAAAAGTTATGAATTTTCTTAGCTTGGATAGAGTGATAAAACACTATTTGGGCATAGGAAAAAATTTAGGGTGACATGCTCAATGTCTTTTGGACACCCTTATTTCAAGTGCCACTTAGATATTCAGTTTGAGTGGTTGGGATAGGAACAGTAATTTATAACGGTTATGTAATTTTGAAGTGTTTTCTGTTAAGTAAGTATATCTGAAGGACATTATATCAATGAACCATCCTATGTACCAACCTTCTCTAAACTTAACATTTTAAATCAACATGAATTTACAGTTATTCAGTAGTCTCTGAGTCAGCTAGGTAGTTTTATTAATCTGATCCAGGGTCAGCTGGCATCTGATCTGAGTAATTTACTCATGAATTCTTGGTTAGCTATCAGGTCAGTTGGACAATGGCTTTTCTAAGATGACCTCCTTCATGTTTGACATTGGTCTGTCAACAGAGGTGACTTAGCCTTGTATCTGCTCTTCAGCTGGCTAGCTCATACTTGTTCTCATGGTTGCAGAATGGAGTTCCAAGAAAGTAAGCAAAAGCGTGGAAGGCTCACTGAAACTTCTAATCCAGAAAATTCCCTCTGCAGTAATCTGTTAAATAAAATAAATCACAAGTTCAGACCAGATACAAGACATGAGTGCATGGAACCTCTTCCTATCGATCTCTCTCTCTTTTTTTAATTCTAAAATACATGTATTTCATTATTCTTCATTACATTATTTCCCCCCCCCGACCCCTCCATGGTAAGACAGAATTGATTTGCAGAAAAGAATACAGAAAACACCAAAGCTCCTGGTAGAGGGAGAGATTTCAAGTGGGGAGAGAGATGCTCTCTCCGTTCCTCTCCCGGTCTTTCCCCGTCTCC
The DNA here is from genome assembly GCA_963574655.1 of Perodicticus potto. Lineage (NCBI taxonomy): Eukaryota > Metazoa > Chordata > Mammalia > Primates > Lorisidae > Perodicticus > Perodicticus potto. The sequence continues at coordinate 24,850 of CAUYRH010073405.1, forward strand.
TCCTCTAGGCCTCTAGTCGTGAGCTTTTTATTGTTGTTTTGGAATTCAGTCTGTATTGGAGTTCTTTTTCAAGACGCGACTAAAAGAGAAAAATCTAAATTTGCCACAGGAAACCTGGTGCCATTCAACCTTAAGAAGTTAGTCTTCATTTTCTATTAAGTGAAATATTTGGGTTTGAATGCTTACAGCCCCCTGCTTATGATAAAAATAGAAGCACTGAACAGTTGAACCACCTGTGTTTTCCTTGGATAGCATATTTTCCACAGTAAACAAGAAAACACAGATTGGAAATCCATTCATTCCGTCCTAAGATGTGTTTCGGGTGGGGTTTATTTGTGTTTTCAATCAATGGAAACCAAAAACAACCTTTGTCAGATGATGGTATTTTATGCAAAGAAGCTGCACATCCCCTCTGTAGCTCTTTCTACATAAAACCCAAGATTTTGTTAAGCGCAGTTAATAATGATAATTGCGATTTAGTTTTCTGAGCACATACTAACTACATGTTTCACTGATTGTGATCTCATTTGTGATAATATTGGGAGGTAGTTATTCTTAATTTTCTAGTGAGTGGCACAGCCTTTATGTCTGAGACCTGCAAAGCTGTGCTCTTTCCACTACCGTAAACCATTACCAGTGTTTAAATATTTCTAAATAAATGGATGGTTAGGAACATAATGATGAAGCTGTTCTTTTCTCTTAATTTCCAAGGTAGCCTTTGAAGGGAGAGGCATGCTGTGAAAAACCCTGGATTCTAGAGCTGTGCTGCCTTTATCTTGCTGGATAGCCTTAACAAGCCTCTGAGCTTCAGTTTACCTGTCTATCTCAGACATCTAGAGATTTATCTTAAATGAAAAGCTCAGACGTTTCAGCCTGTTATTAGCATGATGTCATATTAATCACCACTTTCCCGATTCCCTGGTTCCATTTCTCTGACTCTGCGCATCTCAGCACCTAGCCGCACATTAGAATCTCCCAGAGTAACTTTAATAAATACAAATGCTCAGACCTCAACCCCAAGATTCTACTTTAATTGGTCTGAAGTGTGGCCTGGGCATCAGTATTTTTCAAAAGCTCCCCAGGTGAATGTGTAAGCCATGGTTCAAATATTGATCTAACCTAGCGAACGACTCTAATTTCATTCACCCCAGTTGTGCTTTTATAAATGCAGTTACTCTAACTGGAATTCCTTTTTATAAAATCCAATAACACTTGGGCTACCAGAGTCAATCGCAAAACAGATGTGAGCTTTCACTTTATTTAATTGCATATTTTGCTTAAATAAGTTAAGGTGTCTCATCAAAGCTTAGAAATGGTATAAGAACGTGTGTGTGTTACTGATGATTTTTTCCTTCAAAGGCAGCGAGAGACTTAAGATTGCTATAATTAACCAGAAGGTTCTAGGTCATTCCGAGCCAATAATTAATTGATTGGCCAGGTGAAATAAATCACACAAAATATTTATTTGACCCAAGGGTAATTCCAGCTCTTCGGAACTAGCTTGTGTTAGACCTATACTGAGAGACTGGACTGATCTGGAGGCAGTTAGAGGTATGCAAGTCTGGATAAGAGGTCAGCCCTGGAGCCAAGTTCATCCCCGAAGGCCCCAAGCTATTTTATGTACTATTAGGCTCTCATTTTGGCAGCCATGAGAGGGAGGGAGACTTTCCACATTCCATCTAAATGTGACCCAATGATGTAAGTACCTAGGAAAAGTCCAAATACTCTTATAAATCAACAAAGATTTACTTTTTCTTTATGGAAGAAACTACTTATTTTTTAGAGACAGGGTCTCACTTTGTCACCCTCGGCGGAGTGCTGTGGCGTCACAGCTCACAGCAACCTCCAGCTCCAGGGCTTAGGCGATTCTCTTGCCTCAACCTCCTGCGTCACAACTCCCGCCTATTTTTTGTTGCAGTTTGGCTGGGGCCAGGTTTGAACCCGCCACCCTCGGTATATGGGGCCGGCACCTTACTCACTGAGCCCCAGGCGCCACCCAAAACTACTTATTTTTCGATATACAGAAGAAATCTCGAAAGTTTGTTTTATTAACGAATGTCTGTAATGCTATAAGACTATTAAACTTACGCTTCTCTTTTGCTAGTTTGTATGAACAAATCCCATTACCCCACATCTCTCTCTCTCTCTCTCTCACACACACACACACACACATACACACATGCCTCACATACACACTTACTGAAGTTTTTGGTTGTACGTATGCATATACATGTACTCACACACACAATCACGCACTGCAAATGTCTCCGTCAACAACAGACCTCATGCACGATGGCCGTCCTAAGATTATCATACCATACTTTTGCTGTACCTTTTCTAAGTTTGGATACATAAATATTTGCAGGGCATGGTGGCTCATCCCTATAATCCTAGCACTTTGGAATGCCAAGTTGAGAGGATTGTTTGAGGCAAGAGACCAGTCTGAGTAAGAGAAAAGACCCTGTCTCTATAAAAAATAGGAAAGATACGGCTTGGTGCCTGTGGCTCAAGTGGCTAAAGTGCCAGCCATATACACCTGAACTGGCAGGTTCAAATCCAGCCCAGGCCCGCCAAAACAACAATGACGGCTGCAACCAAAAAATAGCTGGGCGGGCGTTGTGGTGGGCGCCTGTAGTCCCAGCTACTTGGGAGGCAGAGGCAGGAGAATCGCTTGAGCCCAGGAGTTGGAGGTTGCTGTGAGCTGTGATGCCACAGCACTCTACCCAAGGGGACAGCTTGAGGCTCTGTCTCAAAAAAAAAAAAAAAATAGAAAAGATAGCCGGGCATGATGGTGCATGCCTATTGGCCCAGCTACTTGGGAGGCTGAAGCAGGAGGATCACTGGAGCCCAGGAGTTTGAGGTTGCAGTTGAGTATGATGATACCACTGCATTCTAGCATGGGGAGACCCTTGCTAAAAAAAAAAAATATATATATATATATATATATATTTGCAATGTGTTACAATTACCTATATTATTCAGTACAGTAACATGCTTACAAGTTTGTAGCCTAGAAGCAATAGCATACCATGTAGCCTAGGTGTGTAGCAGGCTATACCACCTAGGTTTGAATAAGGGCACTCTATGTTCTCACAATGACAAAATCACCTAAGCATGCATTTCTCAGAATGCATCAACATCATTAAGTGATGCAAGACAGTAAATACATTAAAATAGAAGCAAACATGTAGTTTGCTTAATCTCTGGTGATATATTTAAAGGCGAATAAAACACTACATTTGGTGTTAGGAGATCCTATGTTCGGAACAGTGATTGCGCCAAACATCTTTGGTAAGACTGACATTCCATTAGAACATCAAGCAATTCTGTGGACCTTTGCCCTTTACCTGTTGTTTGTAAACAATCTCAAGACAGACACAAGTTTTGTGTCTATTTCTACTTAATATAAAAACATGTGAAATTGTCTTACAAGTTAAGCTGCTGTGTTTCCCCATAGCAAAATAAAGATTACCATTTCTGTAAAGGGAATGGTTTTGATCTTAACTTCCATCCACAGTATTTGCATTCCAGAAGTTTATCGGGATTAGTTAATATTCACATGAATGAATATGCTACAGCCTAAGATCATGTTTTTAAATAAAATTATCACCCAAAGAGTGGGGGAGAAAACTTATCCTAATAAACTAAAGATGAAAATCTCAGAAATCTGCAGAAATGTTCTCTAAAGTGAATTTCTGTGATAAGCTCAAGGTCAAAAAAATCATTTCAGGACTAAAACAAGGCAGGAACAAACTGATTATTAAAGCTTGCTTAGGGCAGCGCCTGTAGCTCAGTGGGTAGGGCACTGGCCACATACACCAAGGCTGGCAGAGTTGAACCCGGCCTGGGCCAGCTAAAACAACGATGACAACTGCAACAGCAACAAAAAAATAGCCGGGCATTGTGGCAGGCAGCTGTAGTCCTAGCTACCCAGGAGGCTGACGTAAGAGGTTCGCTTAAGCCCAAGAGTTTGAGGTTGCTGTGAGCTGTGACGCAACCGCACTCTACCAAGGGCGGCAGAGTGAGACTCTGTCAAAAAAAAAAAGAAGAAACATCCCAAACAATGAACCTTCGCACAGAGATTTTCATTGATTCTTTCCCACATGAATCCAAAAGATTTGTTTCCAAAACAAATAAATAAATGAAGACGGAGGAAAAGGATTAATATGAAAAGGAGCTAATAGTATAGTTTCCAGAGCAGGAAATAATTTTCTTTTTTTCTTACATATAATAATATGTAGTCTGAGCTTGGGGTCAAACGTAACCTGATGAAAATGGCTTTCTAATTTCTAAGATATTAGAAGATTTCTGTCTGATCCTATAAGCATTCCTTTTTTTTTTTTTTTTTTTTGAGACAGAATCTTACTCTGTTGCCCCAGGCTAGAGTGTCATGGTGTCTTTGCTCACAACAACCTCAAACTCCTGGGATCAAGCAATCCTCTTGTCTCAGCCTCCCTGAATAGCTGAGACTACAGACGTCTGCCACCATGTCTGGCTAGTTTTTCTATTTTTAGTAGAGATGGGGGTCTCACTCTTGCTCAAGCTGGTGTCAAACTCCTGAGCTCAAGCAACCCACCTGCATTGGCCTTCCAGAGTGCTAGGATTACAGGCGTGAGCTACCGCACGACAGTAGGCCTATAAACATTCCTTGAGCACTTACTAGGTACCTGGCAGGCATTGTACTGAGAAAAGAGACCAAGACTCAGCCACCTTCCTCAGGAGGTCCCTGTCAGGTGGCCTTGCTTGTAATGAAGACCTATCCAAGGAATCAGTGCAGTCACAATTTCACAGCCAATCAACCCAGTTGCCCACAACTTGAGGTTGGGGGTGTGGGATTATTTGGACATGCTGCCAGCTTTGAACTATAGCCAATTTTTATGGCTAATGTTGGGAATTAACGTGACATAATCATCAGTTCAAATTCAAACGAAAGATTCCTCAGAACCACCCATGGGCAAGGACTCCTGGGAGGTGCTCTGGAGGGTACAGACAGGAACAAATCAGGGTCCCTGGTCCTCCAGAGATTCCCAACCAAGTTTCCAGATAAAAAGGAAAGCTAGAGGAGTAACTTTAAGGGTACCACATTGCATGTGGCAAGTAAAGACTGCTCACTAATTGGCCCTTGCCAAGAGAAACTGCATAAAGAGACTTTTGAAATACTTTGGAAGAATGACGTGATGCTCCAAAAGCACAGTAGGTCAAAACACCAGAAAGACAAATTAGCTTTGCCAACCACTTAGTGAATGGCCTCTTTTTCAGCGCCTTGGGCTAATTAAAAAGTAGATATAACTGATGAGATTCTCTTATGTGCAACACGGAACACTTTACCCTTTGCGGAGAAGATTTAGAAGCTATCAACTTCTAACTTAGGCCATTCAGGGAAAGCAAACTACTGGTGCATTTGAATTTGAAATAAAGATACTAGGGCGGTGCCTGTGGCTCAAAGGAATAAGGCGCCTGTCCCATGTGACGGAAGTGGCAGGTTCAAAACCAGCCCTGGGCAAAAACTGCAAAAAACTAAAAAAAATAAATAAATAAATAAAAGAAAGATACTAGTAAAAGCCTAACTAACCACTCTGGGCAAAAAGCATCAGCATCTTTTAAAGGAAATGATACTTAATGGCTTGCTTTTTCTTTCGCCAACTATCCATACAGTTAATCTACCATGTGTTGCCCACCCAAGCCTGCCTGGATCTCATGGCCCACCCAGCACTGTCTGGGGCTATTCTGTGATCGGGTCATGATTGCAGGTTCCCAATTAGTCTGGGAAACTCTGACACTAGAGATCTCATCTCCTGTGCTTCTGACTCCACTATCCCCCATTGCTCCTTCATACAAGGTGGTTTATACAACAGGGGTTGGGCATCGCCTGCAGTGGAACTCTTGGACTCAGATTGGAAGGCCTGGAGACCATACTCAGTGTGACCACTGATTAGCAATAGACTTTGGAAAATTGACTTTTTCCTATCTGGGCTTTAGTGGCCCTCTATAAAGTAAAGAGGATAGGTTAAACATTTGGGGGGGCCCGACCCTAATACTCTATGACTATGTGAGCACACATAGACCAACTTACACCTCATTTTTCTTTTCTTCTTCCTGTATTTGTGAACCAACGGGCAACTGTCCCACTTTAAATGAAATAAACACCAACCTCAAATTATTGCTGTTAGACCTCTCCAGATACATGCTCCTACAACTGGCATTTTATTCTAACAATATCAACATGAAATTGACCCCAACTCCCGCTGATATAAAACTGACCAAAACACATGCCTGATTATTTGCAATTTATAGGACAGTCTCACATCCAGTCCCCTGTGATTTTATGATAACCTACTATTTTACACAGCTGAGCCAAGTAAGTTGTCTCTGTCCACAGAAACCAGCTGCCCTCTCCTTGAGGAGCTGCAGGCCAGCTGTGCATCCTTCTGTTCCAAATGGAGGGCAGGAAGGAGTAGTTAGAGTTTACAGTGAGCAAGAAGAGATGGGGTGAGAAGAAGGGAAAGCAGGAGGGGTGGCTATATGCTTGATACTGGTGACAAGCAGATTTAGAACCTGTGGGCTATTCTTCTGACACTCTGTCACTTCCCTGCCCTCTCTTGCCCTTTCCCCTGCTATGGCTTCCCTACAAAGAATGTCCTTTGCGATCTCTCCAGCTGTTTGATCTTTTTAAATGTCTCTCACTTGTCTGTGGTATGTGTTGCAACCAAAAAATAGACCTCGGGCATTCAGGACGGAAAGAGTATTAAATGGCAAAAGCCGGCCTCATGCCAGGGTGTGGGCAGCCCTGACATAGCTATGATGACCAGATGTCCCGGATTTGCTGGGATGGTCCTAATTTAAAACATTCTAGTCTCTTGTCCCCATAAGTGCCTTTACACTTGTCAGACCATGTGTCCCTATTTGGGGCTTGGAAAATATACTTACCACATGGATACCCAATATCCAAGTGTCAAACAGGTCTAGTGTCAGCATAATAGGGTGGAAAGAGTATACATATTGAAGCCAGATGCATCTTGGGTCAACCAGCTCTGCCACTTACTAGCTGGGTGGCTTCAGGCAGTTTTTAATCTTTCTTAGCTTGAGCTTCTTCATCTGAAAACTGATTGGTTTCCCTATTTAGCCGGTTCCATAGATTTTATCTTAAGGAGAAGCCACCACTCATAGACACTTGGTATCTTTTTTTTTTTTGAGACAGAGCTGTCTCCCTGGGTAGAGTGCCGTTGCATCACAACTCACAGCAACCTCCAATTCCTGGGCTCAAGCGAGTCTCCTGCCTATGCCTCCCAAGTAGCTGGGACTATAGGCGCCGCCACAACACCCAGCCATTTTTTGGTTGCAGCCGTCATTGTTGTTTGGCGGGCCCGGGCTGGATTCGAACCCGCCAGCTCAGGTGTACGTGGCTGGCGCCTTAGCTGCTTGAGCCACAGGCGCTGAGCCAGACACGTGGTATCTTGCAGCCAAGTGTCCTCTTGGCTTCCGGCATCTTGTTTAGAATACCTGGGATTTGGGTCAAATCTGTTGCATTCCTATTTAAAGCATGAACTTAAATACATAGTTCAGGGCACCATCTTAAGCAGCCTTGATAACGGTAACCAAAATACCCAAACAGATATAAAACATCCTTCTTTCTTCTTGCCCATTCACTCTAAATCCCCCATTCCTCAAGACTCAATTCAGATCCACCGTTCCCTTACAGTTTCATGGGGGTTGATCCCATCCCAGCCAGGTCAGAAGTCTCATCTGAATGCTGTGGTAGGCTCTAGGGGACTTCAGGCTCTCACTCCCTGGGATCCACTGGCCACAGCTCCAACATGTCCTTCTGACCTCCCTTGAGCTCCTCTCCCCACCTAGTGTTCAGGGGCCAAGGTGCACAATGGAAGAGGGCCCACCATGGACCCTGAAAAGTACCACATCAGAGCCTGGCACCCTACCAACCTACTGTGTGACCTTGAGCTGGTCACCTGACTATTCCCAGCCTCAGTAGCATTGCCTAAAAACTAGAATGGGGCTGCCCATATCCTGTGCCCATGGGAAGCATTTTCATGTCATTTAAAAGCACTTACTCATCCACTCTCAAATTATCTTTAGTAACTATTTCTAGGCACATCAAGCCCAAAGTTGGCATTCAAAACCCTTCAATCTGGCCGTACCCCAAGCTTCTCCCACTTATCTCCCATCCAGCACATGCCTTCTGTACCAGCCATTTCAGGTTCCCCACTGTTTGCTGGCCCCGCCTCTGCAGTTGTCCCCATGCTTTCCCTTTTACCAGGTACACCCTCAGAATCCCCATCAGAGCTCTCCCTCCCTGGGGCCTTCCTAGACTCAGTCACCCTGTTTCCTCACTGCTATGGATTAAATTGTGTCCCCCAAAACTAATAAGCTGAAACCTTTGCCCCCATCTGGAGACAGGGCTTTACAGAAGTAATTAAGGTTAAATGAGGTCACAAGGGTGGGCCCCTGGTCTGACAGCATTAGTGTCTGTATGAGAAGAAAGTGAGAGAGTGCCTTCTGCCCTGTGCAGACACAGTGAGAAGGGAGCCTTCGACAAGGCAGGAAGGGATGGCCTCACCAGCAAACTAACCTGCTAACACCTTGACTGTGGACTTCTCAACCTCCAGAACTGTGAGAAAATGAATATCTGCTATTTAAGCCACTATGGTCTTTGGTATTTGAGCAAATGTACATACACCTACTATGTGTCAGCCACTATATATCCAATATCAATTGAATTTATCTCCATTTTACAGGTGAAAAAAATGGAGGCTTAGATTAAGTAAGTTGCCCAGGGTGATATACGTGGTAAGTGAGATTCTGAGCCAGTGATCAATTGCATTGCTGAGCACACATTTGCTCGTCCATTCAGCCAACATATAGAGCAGCTGCCATAAGCAGAACCCCCAATTATTGTTTGTGGGGAATACAGAAAGGAGAAACTGCAGAAGTGGGGAGAGGACAGGTGAGTCATGAGTTGTGAGTGGCCCCAAATACCATAACAGGGAGTCAGAATCAAGTGCTTTAGGAGTTCAGGAGAGGAAGCAGTTGTACCCTGCTTGGGCAAATCTGGGAAGGCTTCCACAGAAAAGAGGATCTCAGGGCCAGACATTGAAGAACAAGCAGGAGCAAGGTGCAGAGGTGCTGGGAGAGGTCTGGGATGCAGTGGAGATTTCACTAACCAGGTCCAAAAGCTTCTAGGGGGCACCTCCCAAAAGGACAGGCTGAAATAACAGGGACCTTAGTTCCAGTAGCGTGAGGCTGACTTGGGCAAAGCTGCTGGGGTTCCAACACACATGGTTTGTTCCCACCCCCATCTGACTCAGCTTCCCTGTATGGCTGGAACTCACTTTGTGGCACTAGACTGCAGAGAAGGGGCCCCACGCCTAAGAGGGGAGAGTCGGGGTGTGGCAGAAGATGCGCTAAGCTTGGATTCCAGCAGTAGCTCTGCTGCCACCCAGCAGGGTGACCTTGAATAAGTCTCCCTGTATGGCTGGGCTTAGAAGGCCTTGGCCTGGGTGACTTCTGAGCGCATGTGATTCCCAGACTCTGGGCTGGAAGGGAGGAAGACAGCACCGCGCTATGCACGCCTCTTGCCTAGCTCCAGAGGGAACAGTTTCTGACTCGGCGGAGCAGGCAGAGCGGGGCCTCCAGATCAGAGCGCTGTGATTTGGCCTCAGGACGCCGGGTCGGGGCTAGGAAGGTGCGTGTGTCGGACTACCCAAGTGGGGAGAGCCCCCTCTTCCTCCAAACCACAGCCCCTCTCCGCCCTCCCAGAAGGAGGTCGGAAGGCCGCCGCAGGCCACTGGGCCGGTCTCAGGGGACGACCGTCACCTAATGAAACAGAGGGATGTGGAGGGCAGGAAAAGCGCCGTGCTAGGATGCCCCTTCCCGCCGCCGCCTCCGCGGGTGGCCCCCGGGGCCCGGGGGAAGCGCCCGGGTCGCGGGCCCAGCTGGCAGGGCGCGTGGGCGCGGGGACGCGGGGGCGCGGGGCGGGCGGCGCGCGCTCGGAAGTGCCCCCAGGCGGCCTCCGCGGCAGGCGGCTCCTGTTTCCCGGCTCCCGCCCGGGCGGGCGCGGGGCAGCTGCTGGGAGGCGAGGAGCAGCGTTTTCCCACAGTCTGGGGCGGTGACACATGGCGCTCACACATTCCACAGCCGGCGGCCGCGCCAGGCCTGGCCGCGAGTCAAGGCAGCGCCGGGAGCTGCCGACGAGCAGGTTCCGACTTCGGCACCCGCCGCGCGGCCTTCCCGCCTTCCCCTCGCCGGGCGGGGGCGGGAAAGGCAGGAGAGCGGGGACGCGGACGGGCCAGCGCTGGCCTGCTTAACCCTTGAACACCTAGACATCACTCCTGCACAGAAAAGTTTTGATTCCCGGCGTGTGGCTAACCCAAGTGCTGAGTAAATGTTGAGTGGGTGAACGAATGAATGAATGCCCCGATCAACAAACCAATGAATGCAGACGCGCGCACTACCTTTTCCTAGCATGCACACGCAGAATACTTGTACAATAACAACTGGCCTGTACAGCAAATTCCAGAGACCCCCGACTCTGACTTTCTCCGTGCATTCTTGAAAGAACCGTGAAAGAAGGGAAATGTTGGCATCCCCAGTTTATAGCGAGGAAAATTAGACTCAGGAAGAATTGACTTGCTGGGGATGGTGCTGCTCTGGCTTAGAGATTCAGCTAAGAACTGTCAGAGATGTGGAATGGGGGGTACGCTCCAACTCCCCCTGTCCCCACTGGAACACACTCACCTCTGCTCTGTTATGAGTGTCCTCACCCACCTCCAGCCAGGACTCCCTCCCCAAAATCTCTGCTTAGGGATGGACTGTGGAAGCCTCCATCACAGCCCATTCTTCCGACCCTTTAACAGACACAAACTGCTGCTCACCAAAAATGAACCTTCCGATTTGTTCTTGTGAGATGGCAGCATTCCTGTACTCTGCTTCCCTTGGGCTTCTGTGTGAACTCCTCATGACCCCTCCAGCTTTGTTAGAACTGCATCTAACTGCCCAGGCTGCCTTCATTCACTTAAAATCCCACAGAGCAAGGAGCCCACTGAGCATCCCATAGAGGAGCTGCCCAGACCCCAGGGGACAGGAAGGCTCTGTCTTATGTACATTGCCTTTAATCCTCACAACAGCCTATTGAGGTGAGTGGTATTATTGCTCTTCGTTGGTACCAAGAAGAACTGAAACTTAAAGAAGTGAAATCACTTGCCTAGGGTCACAAAGCTATTAATGCACTTGACCCCAGCCAGGGTTGTCTATCTACCAGACAGATCTCAAGTTTAGATGCAGTTCAGATTACATTCTATGCCCACACTCTCTTCTCCCACTCCTCATAGCACACACACGCACACATGGGTACACATACACAGACCTGCCCAACCCTCCCCAAGTAGAATCACACTTGGATCCTCAATGTGAGAATCCGGTAGAATTTTTCAAATTCACTTTTGGTCTATGAAATAAACTACCTCTACCTTCTTACTCCATAATTGATATGGCCTCAATCATTACAACATAATCAAGGGACAAAGGTGTCAACCCTGGAGATTCGTGGTCAATTAGAAACATTCAACTTAATTCAGTCAATTAGTATTTTTTGTGAACCTACTGTAGGTGCCAAACATCTAGCAAAGAACTTCTAAAGATGAAAGAGACAACCAAGAGCAGAAGAGGGGCTTGGCACCTGTGGCTCAGCGGGCTAAGGCGCCAGCCGCGTACACCTGAGCTGGCGGGTTCGAATCCAGCCCGGGCCCGCCAAACAACAATGACGGCTGCAACCAAAAAATGGCCGGGCGTTGTGGTGGGCGCCTGTAGTCCCAGCTACTTGGGAGG
>CAUYRH010073407.1:0-44753 GCA_963574655.1 Perodicticus potto
TTTTTTTTTTGAGACAGAGCCTCAAGCTGTCACCCTGGATAGAGTGCTGTGGCATCACAGCTCACAGCAACCTCCAATTCCTGGGCTCAAGCGAGTCTCTTGCCTCTGCCTCCCAAGTAGCTGAGACTACAGGCGCCCGCCACAACACCCGGCCATTTTTTTTTTTTTTTTTTTTGGTTGCAGCCCTCCTTGTGGTTTGGCTGGCCCGGGCTGGATTCGAACCCACCAGCTCAGGTGTACATGGCTGGTGCCTTAGCCCACTGAGCCACAGGCGCCGAGCCAGTATGTTCTTTTTTTATGACTTAAATTGTATGGATATTTAGAGTCTGCCAAGGTGGGGCCTTATATTTCTTTTGTGTCAGAGAAGAGGAATCCTCAAGAATGCCAATAAATTAGCGGTAGTAAAGGGAAAAGGGAAGGGGATGAAATTATGGGGGATAAAATCTGCTCCTAACAAAGGCAGGAAAAGTAGAGGAACTGGCCCTGGATATGGGAATTCAAACTCTTTCCATTGGATCCTCTGACCTGGAGGGTGGTACTGGCAGCCAGCTGCTGTATCTATATGAAGAAATCTGGACTATTTTTTCTAGGTGTACAAGGGGTTGCCAATACATTACATAATTAAATAGTATAGCTAAGTATAAAGTATTTTTTAAATAACATTCATCTTATGACTTCTGGCAAAAAAATGATAAAATTTAGCATATGCATTTATTCCTTCCCTTTACAAAATGACAGCAAAGTAATTTAAACGGTTTAAATTCTCAAGGACAAAGCCAATAGAAGAGAGAGAACATGGTATGTAGATAAAATATATCAATAAATTTTTGGAAAAGGGAGAGCAAACAGAGGAATTTATCAGGGTGGAGGAAGCTATAACCTTAGGGAACTGCAAAGGTGAACACTGATGATAAGAAAAGCCAATTCACTCCCAAAGAATCTGGGAAAGGCTCAGACCTTGTAAGTACCAAGTGGATGGAGGGGAAGCACAAAGTGAAAAACAGGGTAAAAGTCTACGTGAATCATTGACTGCCTTCCCTATTACTAGGCATACAATGCCAGCGTTACGTGCACATAGCCCAGCCCTGGTGGGAGAACAGTCATTTTTCTTCTAAAGAAACTGAAAAGGCATGTTCTGAACTTAAGGATAGAGAGTAGAGAGGGGGACAGAGAATGGAGGTAAGACAGACTGAAAACAAGGGATTTTGTGAAATACCAAATGATGGGACTTTAATTCCCCTAACCACTCTTCCGCCCTATCCCACCACTAACACAGAACACTTGCACCTTCTTTTTTTTTTTTTTTAAGAGACAGAGTCTCACTTTGTCATCCTCGGTAGAGTGCCATGGCGTTACAGCTCATAGCAACCTCCAGCTCTTGGGCTCAGGCGATTCTTTTGCCTCAGCCTCCGGAGTAGCTGGGACTACAGGTGCCCGCCACAACACCCAGCTTTTTTTGTTGCAGTTGGCCGGGGCCGGGTTTGAACCCACCACCCTTGGTATAAGGGGCTGATGCCCTACTCACTGAGCCACAGGCACCTACCTTCCAACTTGCACCTTATTTTCTAGGCAAGAAATAGGGTAAGTCAGGCCAGACATGGTAGCTCACACTTGTAATCCTAGCACTCTGGGAGGTGAAGTGGGAGGATTGCTTGAGGTCAGGAGTTTGAGACCACCCTGAGTAAGAGCAAGACCTCCTCCTTCTCTACAAAAAATAGAAAATGTAGGGCGGCGCCTGTGGCTCATCGAGTAGGGCGCTGGCCCCATATGCTGAAGGTGGCAGGTTCAAACCCGGCCTTGCTGAACTGCAAAACAGAAAAATAGCCAGGCATTGTGGCAAGCGCCTGTAGTCCCAGCTACTTGGGAGGCTGAGGCAAGAGAATCGCCTGAGCCCAGGAGTTGGAGGTTGCTGTGAGCTGTGCGACGCCACAGCACTTTACCAAGGGCGATAAAGTGAGACTCTGTCTCTACCAAAAAAAAAAAAAAATTGAAAATGTAGCCAGGTGTGGTGGTATATGCCTATAGTCCCAGCTACTTGCGAGGCTAAAGCAGGAGGATCACTGGTGCCCAGGAGTTTGAAGTTGCAATGAGCTATGATGATGCCACTGCACTCTAGCCAAAGCAACAGAGCAAGACTGCCTTAAAAGAAAAATTTAAAGAAAGAAAAAAAAAAGAAATGGGATAAGTCTTCTTTTTCTAGTTCAACTTTTTTTTTTTTTTTGAGACACAGTCTCACTTTGTTGCCCTGGGTAGAATGCTGTAGCGTCATAGCTCACAGTAACCTCAACCTCCTGAACTCAAGTGATTTTCCTGCCTCAGCCTCCCAAGTAGCTGGGACTACAGGAGCCCACCACAACACCCAGCTATTTTTAGAGATAGGGTTTCGGGTGCCGGCCCCATATACCAAGGGTGGCGGGTTCAAACCCGGCCCCGGCCGAACTGCATCAAAAATTAGCCGGGCGCTGTGGCGGGCGCCTGTAGTCCCAGCTACCTGGGAGGCTGAGGCAAGAGAATCACCTAAGCCCAAGAGGTGGAGATTGCTGTGAGCTGTGACTCCACGGCATTCCACCGAGGGCGATAGAGTGAGACTCTGTCTCCACAAAAAAAAAAAAAAAAAAAAAAATAGAGATAGGGTCTCACTCTTGCTCAGGATGGTCTCAAACCCATGAGCTCAGGCCATTTGTCCACCTCAGCTTCCCATAGTGCTGGGATTACAGGCGTGAGCCACCATGCCCGGCATAGTTCAACTTTTAATTTTAATAAAATCAGAATATGCATAGCACACACAATGCTAGCATGTAAATGAAAAAAATAAGCAATTACTAAAGCTAAATTGAGTTGAGAGTCAATCTAAGAAATTGGTTAAGTCTTTTCTGAAGTCAATGCATAATCCTAGAGAAAAGTCTTCCTCATGATGATATATGGCGGCTCCATCCTAACAAGCAAAAGTGAGGCTTACCCACAGTAAGTTTTATTCCTCAAAACAACAGTTGTTGGCATGAATGCAGAGAGAAAGGAACTATACACTATTGGTGGGAATGCATATTAGTATAACCTCTCTGGAAAGTTGTATGGGGATACCTCAAAGAATTAAAAGTAGATCCACCACTTGCACCCAAATGTTTATAGCAGAATAATTCACAATTGCAAAGATGTGAGAACAGACATCCAGGAGCCCAGAGCATCTCCAGACCAACAGCCAGAAAGGACGGACAGGTCAGGGTCTCCCAAGCCTTAGGCATCCCATTGGGCCGACCTGAGTCTGCTTGCCACCAGATCCTTCCCTAGTCAAGGCAATCTCCAAGTGGCCGGGCCCACCCTGAACGTCCCCGGTGCCACCTTCAGCAGAGGAGGCTGTCACTCACTTGAAGCAGCAGTACTTCGGACCTATACACTGCACACTGCTGGGAGGCCCTCGCTCTGTGACTCCAGCTCAGCCAAGAAGACCACCCCCAAGCAGATCAGTGACAAGGCGCCCAGAAAGCAGTTGCCCACTAAAGTCTCTGGCAAGCGGGTGCCCTCTCTGTCAGGGCTGAAGAAGCCCCACAGGTACAGGCCAGGCACCATGGCGTTGCGGGAAATCCGACCTTACCAGAAGTCCACGCAGCTTCTAATCAACAAGCTGCCCTTCCAGCACCTGGTGCAGGAGGTGGCTCAGACCTGCGCCCTCCTGCCAGACCTGCGCTTCCAAAGCATGGCCCTGGGTACTTTGCAGGAGGCCAGGGAGGCCTACTTGGTGGGTCTTTTTGAAGATACCAACCTGTGTGCTATCCATGCCAAGCATGTCACCATTATGCTGAAAGACATGCAGCTAGCGCAGCGCATTTGCGGAGAGAGTGCTTAGGAGTCTATGCTGGTCCAAATAATCTTGTTCTCTCTCTCTCTTTTTAATCCTCTACCTGTTATCCTTAGTTCTAAATGTTAGCTGTTTTGTTTTGTTTTATTTCCCATGGGGTACACAGGTACTTAAGCTAATGATTTTTGCACAGGAAATTCGAAGACAGAAATTAGGTTTTTTTGTTTGTTTGTTTGTTTGTTTTTCGTAGAGACAGAGTCTCACTTTATCGCCCTCGGTAGAGTGCCAGGGTGTCACATAGCTCACAGAAACCTCCATCTCCTGGGCTTAGGCGATTCTCTTGCCTCAGCCTCTCAAGTAGCTGGGACTCACAATGCCTGGCTATTTCTCTGTTTTTTGCAGTTCAGCCGAGGCTGGGTTTGAACCCGCCACCTTCGGTATATGAGGCCGGCACCCTACTTGATGAGCCACAGGCGCTGCCCCAGAAATTAGGTTTTGATGTGCACTTTAATATAGACTCAGAGATGTATTTGAATTAAGTCCAAATGTCTCAGGGAATACCTTTTTGACAGTTATAAAAAAACCTGAATTTTTCTAGACAATAACTGTGGATTTTTTGCAGACAAGTTGATTTTTTTATTGATCACAACAAAAGATGTTTGTTTAATTTGTACCATGTAGTAAATTCCATCCATTACTGTATATTTGAGTTACCCTGTGTACAACTACATTTTTCGATGTTGTCTGTCTTCCATGTCATTCTTGTAGATTTGCTGTTAACATGCAATAAACTACTTTAAAAACTAAACGTGTAATAAACTACTTTTAAAAACTTAAAAAAAAAAAAAAAAGATGTGAGCACAACCCCAGTGCCATCAATACATGAGTGGATTCATAAAATGTGCCATATGTGTACCATGGAATATTAGTCAGCTACAATAAAATACTGAACTAATAACCTTTTATAACCTGGATGAAACCGGAGACCATCCTCCTAAATGCAGTATCACTAGAATGGAAAAACAGACACCACATGTGTTCACTTTTAAACTAAATAATCAAAACACCTGTGTACATATAGCTGTACAAATTCAATGGAAATCAAGAAGATGGAGGGAAATCAAGGAGGGAGGAGGATGCTGGTAAATTCACACCTAACAAGTACACTCTCTGGGGGATAGACACAGTTATAACCTTGACTCAAACTACACAAAAATAATGCATGTAACCAAAACATTTGTACCCATGTAACATTCTGAAATGAAAAATTAAAATTAAAAAAGTTTTATTCTAGCTCGGCACCTGTGACTCAATGGGCTAAGGAGCAAGCCACATACACCTGAGCTGGTGGGTTCGAATCCAGCCCGGGCCCGCCAAACAACAATGATGGCTGCAACCAAAAAATGGCCGGGTGTTGTGGCGGGCGCCTGTAGTCCCAGCTACTTGGGAGGTGGAGGCAGGAGACTCGCTTGAGCCCAGAAATTGGAGGTTGCTATGAGCTGTGATGCCTCAGCACTCAATCCAGGGTGACAGCTTGAGGCTCTGTCTCAAAAAAAAAAAAAAAGTTTTACTCCTAAGATCTCTTAATCAGTTTAAAATGAAGATACACAGTACAGACTACTGAAAGTCATGAGACATAAGAAAATTCCTCAACAGGAAAGATTAAAATCATATGTCAAAAGAGCTATCTGATATATAAAGTAAGATTGCTAAAATAAGGCATTCAACAGAGGTTACAAAAATCCCCAGGATAGTAGGCATGCTGGCTCATACCTATAATCCCAGAACTTTAAGAGGCTGAAACACTTGAGGCCAGGAGTTCAAGACCAGCCTGAACATAGAGAGACCCTGTTTCTACAACAAAAAACTAAAAATAAACAAAAACCAAAAAGACAGCTGGGCATGGTGACCTATACCTATAGTCCCAGCTACTTGGGAGGCTGAGGCTTAAGTCCACAGTTCAAGGTGACAGTGAGCTATGATCTAGCCACTGCACTTCAGACTGGTGACAGAATGAGACATTTTCTCTTTCAAAAAAAAAAAACAAATTCCCACGGCTTGGCGCCTGTGGCTCAACGGGCTAAGGCGCCAGCCACGTACACCTGAGCCAAACAACAATGATGGCTGCAACCAAAAAATGGCCGGGCGTTGTGGCGGGCGCCTGTAGTCCCAGCTACTTGGGAGGCAGAGGCAAGAGACTCACTTGAGCCCAGGAATTGGAGGTCGCTGTGAGCTGTGATGCCACGACACTCTATCCAGGGTGACAGCTTGAGGCTCTCTCTGTCTCAAAAAAAAAAAAAAAAAAAAAATTCCCACAAAAGTAGAACTACACATGCGATGTAAAATATAAAAGAAAAGATAAGATACTTCTAAAACCAGCTCAGCGCCTGTAGCTCAAGAGGCTAAGACTCCAGCCACATACGCCAGAGCTGGCAGGTTTGAATCCAGCCTGGGCCTGCCAAACAACAATGACAACTACAACCAAAGAATAGCTGGGCCTTGTGGCAAGTGCCTATAGTCCAGCTACTTGGGAGGCTGAGGCAAGAGAACTGCTTAAGCCCGGGAGTTGGAGGTTGCTGTGAGCTGTGATGCCATTGCAACTCTACCCAGGGTGACAGCTTGAGGCTGTCTCAAAAAAAAAAAAAAAGATACTTCTAAAATCATCCTAAGGGAATTAACATTTGACTAATACAAGTTTTAGGACAGAGCAAAAAGAGGGAAGTAGGTATTATTATCGCCATTTTACAGCTGAGGAAAATTAGCAATATAGATGTTAATCTAATACCTAATAAGTGACAGAGCCGGAGTTCAAATCTAAGCAGTCTGGTGTCCTAACTCACACTTTCAACAATTATGTACTGCTATATCTCTATCAAAAAATATAAGGGACTTCACAAGTAAGAGGACAGATTTAGGCTGGGCACGGTAGCTTGGTTTGTTCAAAATGACAAGTAGTAGCTCATGCCTGTAATCCTAGCACTCTGCAAGGCCAAGGTGGCGGGTGGGGAGGTGGAGGGGGATTGCTTGATCTCAGGAATTCAAGACCAGCCTGAGCAAAAGTGAGACCCCCATATCTACAAAAAATAGAAAAATTAGCCAGGCATCATGGCATGTCTATACTCTCAGCTCCTTGGGAGGCTTAGGCAGGAGGATCACCCAGGATTTGGGGATTACAATGAGCTATGGTGACCCCACTGCACTCCACCCAAAGTTCAGAGCAAAAACTTTACTAAAACAACAATTAAGGCAAATTTAAAAATATATAACCCCATAGGGTAAGGAGGAAAAAAAAAAAAACAACACATTTTTTTATAAATCAGAAAGTAGATGACAGAGTGGTAACCAACTTAAGAGAATAGAGAAAGCCAAGTCCTAAACTGGCAGTGAGGAAAACTGAGAGAGCCAAGTCCTAAACTGGCAGTTGAGAAAAGCAATATATATCACAGAATCCTCTAAAGGCACAAGAACTGCCAAGATGAAGTACCTGTAGAACTGGGGGAAAGTGGAGAATGGGATGGATAAAAATAAGAAAAATTGAGTGAAAGCTATTTCAGAAGCTATTATATCCCTAGATCCCCTTCCTCCACATGACCATCTCTCCCTAACTCCCCAATGCTAACAGAAGTCTGTAGTTTATTTCCTGGAGAGGATAAAACAGGTAGTCTCTTTATTAGGGGATACCAGGCACAGTTGAGGACACAGGCACCATCCTGAAAATTAAGAAAACTAAATCACCCTATGGGCTCTTTATTTTGTTTTGTTTTGTTGCAGTGTCTTTTTTATTTCAGATTAATATGAGGGTAAAATGATTAGGTTACAATGATGGCTTTTTTTGTTTGAGACAGAGTCTCACTCTGTCCCCATTGGTAGAGTGCCATAGCTCATAGCAACCTCCAACTCTTGGGCTGAAGTGATTTTCTTGCCTCAGCCTCTCAAGGGGCTGAAGTACAGGCACTGGCCACAATGACCAGCTATTTTTAGAGACAAGGTCTCACTCAGGTTCCAGCAGGCCTCTAACCTGTGAGCTCAGACAATCCACCCACCTCGGCCTCCCAGAGTGCTAGGATTACAGGTGTGTGCCTCTGTACCCAGCCCAATGTTGGCCTTCGTTAGGTGAAGTGCTTGTTGTAGTTGTGCCCCTCTAAATGACCCTATGTATAGGTGAACACTGAATTCTAAGTAGTGGCCTTCTTCCCCTACTCTATTGAGCCAGAAGGTTAGAAAAGCTTTTTGATGAATCTGGGTTGGCATCAGAAGGTTCCCTAACAAATGGCCTAACCAGGTCATCCTACAATAAAAGTCAAAATCTACAAGTTCCATTCAAGTGTTTAGGCCTTCCAATTGGCTTTTGAATTCAACTATTCTTTCTTCAAAATGGATAGCTCCACCCTAAGCAAGAGCAAGATGCCCATCTCTATTAAAAGTAGAAAAACCAGCTCAGGGGCCAGAATTTGTCCCTGAAGTATGAGAATTTCCCTTTTGGCTGAATTCCCTTGGGGCTGGAGAGTTAGGGACAGGATTATGCAGTCAGTTTATTATTGAGGCCAAGAGTTCAAGACCAGGCAGTCTGGAAAAATAGAAAAATTAGCTGAACATTGTGGAGGTTGCCAGGAGTTTCAGATCCCAGCTGTGTAATATAATCTAAGACTCAGTTTTCTCCTATGTAAAGTGGGCTGATAATAGGATGGGGGAGTGGGAGGGGGAGGAGGAGGATAATGAAGAGAAGGAGGAGGAAGAGGAGGAAGATGAAGAGAAGAAGAGGAAGGGAAAGAGAAAGAGGAGGAACAGGAAGAGGCAGAAGAAGAAGAAGAAGAGAAAAGAAAAGAAAAACAAAGCAATCTGGTAAAAAGAAACAATGAGAAAAGAAAAATTTTAAGAAAAAAATTATTTCTAAAAGGTACCTTACGGCTCGGCACCTATGGCTCAACGGTCTAAGGTGTCAGCCACGTACACCTGAGCTGGCGGGTTCAAATCCAGCCCAGGCCCACCAATCAACAATGACGGCTGCAACCAAAAAATTGCTGGGCGTTGTGGCAGGCGCCTGTAGTCCTAGCTGCTTGAAAGGCGGGCGCCTGTAGTCCCAGCTGCTTGAAAGGCGGAGGCAGGAGACTAGCTTGAGCCCAGGAATTGAGGTTGCTGTGAGCTGTGATGCAACAGGACTCTATCCAGGGTGACAGCTTGAGGCTCTGTCTCAAAAAAAAGATACCTTAGGTGCATCTTAGAAGGGTACAGGCGGGCTCGGCACCTGTAGCTCAACAGGCTAAGGCGCCAGCCACATACACCTGAGCTGGCAGGTTCGAATCCAGCCCGTGCCCGCCAAACAACAATGATGGCTGCAACCAAATAAATGGCTGGGCATTGTGGCGGGCGCCTGTAGTCCGAGCTACTTGGAAGGCGGAGGCAGGAGACTCGCTTGAGCCCAGGAATTGGAGGTTGCTGTAGGCTGTAATGACACAGCACTCTATCCAGGGTGACAGCTTGAGGCTCTGTCTCAAAAAAAAAAAAAAAGAAAAAAGAAAGGTACAGGCGAAACTTACTAAATGCAGAATACAAACATCTTCATACAATAACTAAGAAAATGCCATGAAGGCTATGTTAATCAGTTTGATGAAAATAGTTCAGATTGTATATGAAACCAGCACATTGTACCCCATGATTGCACTAATGTACACAGCTATGATTTAATAATAAAAACAATAAAAAATTTACATTTATATCATAGTTCTGTAGATGAGATATATGAAAGGGTTATTAATAAAGATTTTGAAGCATTAAAAAAATAAATTAAATAAATAAAAGATACCTTAAACAATAATAAAAACAATTCAGAACATGAAGAACTTTTGAAAATTAAAAATGTAATAACAATAATGAAAATCTGGCTCAGCGCCTATGGCTCAAGCGGCCAAGGCGCCAGCCACATACACCTGAGCTGGCAGGTTCAAATCCAGCCCGGGCCTGGCAAATAACAATGAAAATAAAATTGCACATGAACTTTGTGGCCACCTTGTATATAATAACAACAAAAAAATGGCAGGGCATTTGTAGTCCCAGCCTGTGGCGGGCGCCTGTAGTCCCAGCTACTTGGGAGGCGGAGGCAGGAGACTCGCTTGAGCCCAGGAATTGGAGGTTGCTGTGAGCTGTGATGCCACAGCCTCTATCCAGGGTGACAGCTTGAGGCTCTGTCTCAAAAAAAAAAAAAAAACAGTATGGTTAAATAAACCTCTGTGGGACACTATTAAGTTGTTAAAGCAGTACTGTCTGGAAAGATTTCTATAATGAATCATTAATTGAAAAATGATTCAAGTTGCTAAAAGCATAGGCACTATGACTCCATTTACATAAAAAGGAGGAAAAGTACTCCCCAAACATAAATATATTTCTTTATATAAACAACAGTATGTAAATACATAGGAAAAAATTTGTAAGGAAACGTATCAAAGTGGTAATTTCTAGAGGGAAGGAGAGATAGAGAAGGAAAGAGAACAGGGAACCTTTTGTTATTATATACAGGGTGACCACAAAGTTCATGTGCAATTTTATTTTATTTTATTTTATTATATTTTTTTTTTTGATGCAGCCGTCATTGTTGTTTGGCATGCCTGGGCTGGATTCGAACCTGCCAGCTCAGATGCACATGGCTGGCACCTTAATCTGCCGAGTCACAGGCACCAAGCCACATGTGCAATTTTAAATTGCACACTTTTTATATTCTATATATTTCTATTTTTTTGGAAATTTTTGCAATGTAAGTATTTTCATGTATTATACCGGTTTAAGTTTTAAAAGAGAGAAAGAAAATGGAAAGAAAGGGGAAAAGTGAAAAGAAAAATACAAAGGATCAGTATAATTTCTGGATACGTATAGAACACTATCCTTTATTAAGATCTCAAAAACAAAGGAAGATTAAACAAAACAAAATAATGATTTTACTTGCTGTGTAACATTACACTTGTTGAGTACACTAAAGTAACCTCCAGAAAACTTAAGACAGAATAATATCTACAGGAAAGGAAAACTTTATGTTGCCTATTATATATATAGGGTATCCATCAAGTTCACATGTAATATTTTAAATTGAACTTTATGGATAACCTGTATGTTTTAATATGTATATACATTATACATATATATACACACACACATATGCATATATATAACTCAAAAACTTAAGGCATCAACAAATGGTACACCATCAGGCTTAAAAAACCTCTTTCACAACACAATCAGAAGAGACATTTTCTCCTTTCATTTATACTAATTTTTTAAAATGCTAACTTAATTTTATTTTATTTTATTTACTTATTTTTTCTTTGAGACAGAGTCTCACTATGTCGCCCTCAGTAGAGTGCCGTGGCATCACAGCTCATAGCAACCTCAAACTCTTGGGCTTAAGTGATTCTCTTGCCTCAGCCTTCCAAGTAGCTGGGACTACAAGCACCTGCCACAATGCCTGGCTATTTTTCGTTGTAGTTGTCACTGTTGTTTAGCAGGCCTGGGCCGGATTTGAACCCGCCAGCTTTGGTGTATGTGGCCGGGACCATAACCACTGAGCTACAG
The DNA here is from genome assembly GCA_963574655.1 of Perodicticus potto. NCBI lineage: Eukaryota > Metazoa > Chordata > Mammalia > Primates > Lorisidae > Perodicticus > Perodicticus potto. Next base: position 11,357 of record CAUYRH010073407.1, read on the forward strand.
GCACTGAGCCTCAATTATACTTTTAAGAAGTCTGTGATTCTAGCTAAAAGGTTACATCTATGTTTTGAATATTATCACTGCATTTTCCCTAAAAGATTGTTACAGACTCTCCCTGCTCTATTATGGTAAAATTCTTTTTTATTTTTATTTATTTATTTATTGCAGTTTTTGGCCAGGACTGGGTTTGAACCCACCACCTCCGGCATATGGAGACGGTGCCCTACTCCTTTGAGCCACAGGTGCCACCCTCTTTTTTATTTTTTTGAGACAGAGTCTTAAGCTGTTGCCCTGGGTAGAGTGCCATGGAGTCATAGATCACAGCAACCTCCAACTCTTGGGCTCAAGCGATCCTCTTGCCTCAGTTTTTTCTACTTTTAGTGGAGATGGGTCTCCCTTGTACTCAGGCTGTCTCAAACTTGTGAGTTCAAGCTATCCACCCACCTTGGCCTCCCAGAGTGCTAGGATTACAGGCATGAGCTACTGCACCTGGCCTATGATAGTAAAATTCTTAAGTTTATACATCTTTGATGTGAAATTCGGCAGGAAACTTCATATTCCTGATCCTTTCAATTGGAAAAGTACTAACCTTCCATATAAGCTGAAGGAGCTAAAAATATACCACTCTGACATACTATTTTGAATTTAAGGGCCTTGAAAAAACAGCAAGTGCAAAAAGATCATTCTAACTTCTTTTCTGTTTCTTTTTTTTTTTTTTTTACGTTTTTGACTTTTATTTCTGATCACTTTTCTGTTTCTTAAAAGGAGATAAAATTCCCATGAAAAAGACACCCTCCCTACACAAAAGGAGTAACAGATGAGGTCCAAAGAATTCCATGCAGATTTTGTTAAAATAACTCTTAACTTTTAAGCTTCCCTCTAAATTTAGTTGCTTTTTCACAATTTATTATTTTTGTCCAATTCAGTATACCAGTAATTAGCTCTAACTGCTTCTTTGGGTCTTCAAAGGTTTGGTAACCTTCCTTGTAAGGGCACTCATGACACATAAAACTTGTATTAAATAAATTTCTGTGCATTTCCCGTTAATTTTTTTTTTTTTTTTGGAGACAGAGTCTCACTATGTTGCCCTCGGTAGACAACGTCACAGCTCACAGTAACCTCAAACTCTCGGGCTCAGCCTCTCAAGTAGCTGGGACTACAGGCGCCCGCCACAACGCCCGGCTATTTCTTTTGTTGTTGCAGTTGTCATTGTTTAGCTTGTCCAGGCAGGGTTCACACCTGCCACCCTTAGTGCGCATAGCCGGTACAGTAATTACTGTGCTACGGGTGCCAAGCCTCCTGTTAATGTCATACATGTCCATTAATTCTTGGGCCCACTTGGGACTCTAAGAGGATGGAAGTAAGATTTTGCTATTCCTACAAAGTCTAAGGAAATATATGTAGGGATGAAGTGGAAGACCAAACTGTTTTTAACAGTTAATTTATTTAAACACCTAACCTTTTTTTTTTTTTTTAAATCAATTATATCCTAAATTTAGATTTTAGCCTCATGGTCAAAATATGAAGATAACAATTTAGCTGGGTCTGGTGGTGTGTACCTATAGCTCCAATTATGTAGGAAGACCACTTGAGCCCAGGAGTTCAAGTCCATCCTGGGCAACATAGCAAGACATTATCTCTTAACAAAAAAAAAAAAAAGAACTCAGAAACTTCAACTTCTGACTGAGAAAAAAGAAAAAATAAATAAACCAAAACATGGAGATAACAAGAAGGCACTCCCAGTAGTCTTTTGTTTCAATTATATGAAAAATACATGCATTAAAAATAAGAAGTGTGGCTGGGTACAGTGGCTCATGCCTGTAATCCTTGCACCCTTGGGAGGCTGAGGCAAGAAGATGTCTTGAGCTCAGAAGTTCAAGACCAGCCTGAACGAGAGCTATACCCCACCTCCACTCAAAATAGAAAAAGTAACTGCACATTGTGGTAGGTGCCTGTAGTCTCAGGTACTTGGGAGGCTGAGGTAGGAGATCACTTGAACCCAAGCATTTCAGGTTGCTGTGAGCTATGCTGACTCCATGGTATTTTAGACTGGGCAACAGTGAAACTCTTGTCTCAAAAAATAAAAATAAATAAATAAAAGTAGAAATTTAGAAATGTGTTACTAATACTTTATGTTATATATATAATACATATCAAAAAACTTAAGGCATCACAAGTGGTAGACCATTACTAGCTTAAAAAAAAGGCTCTTTCACAACACAATCAATCAGAAGAGACATTTTCTCCTTTAAAGAAGTCTACAATTCTAGCCAAAAGATTACATCTATGTTTAGGATGTATCACCATATTTTGCACATTTTTGCAACAAAATCAGAATATGAAATTACTCTATTAAAAATTCTATTCAGGCTCGGCGCCTGTGGCTCAACAGGCTAAGGCGCCAGCCACGTACACCTGAGCTGGCGGGTTCGAATCCAGCCCGGGCTGCCAAACAACGATGGCTGCAACCAAAAAATGGTCAAGCGTTGTGGCGGGCGCCTGTAGTCCCAGCTACTTGGGAGGCAGAGGCAAGAGACTCGCTTGAGCCCAGGAATTGGAGGTTGCTGTGAGCTGTGATGCCACAGCACTCTATCCAGGGTGACAGCTTGAGGATCTGTCTCAAAAAAAAAAAAAAAAATTCTATTCATACAGAGTAAACTAAGTAAAGGCTAAAATGCCTCCTAGTTGCCAAATTCCAATGTCTAGATGATTGAGGAGACATCCTATTCTCATCTCTAATAAGAGTTCTGCAGGACAAAAGGAAGAAAATATGTTGCAAGATGATGAAAATAAAATCTTCACAGTATGGCACCTCTTTTGAATAATTTGTTGATTTCATTTTATCATTTATTAATTTAGTAACAACATTCAACGAAAGTACTAAAAAGAGGAAATGAATATCATCTTTTATTTTGGACCCCAAATTAGAATTTTATAGGCCACATATATATATATATATATTTTTTTTTTTTTTTTTTGGGAGACGGTCTTACTATGTCATCCTCGATAGAGTGCCATGGCATCCTAGCTCACAGCAACCTCAAACTCTTGGGCTCAAGCAATTCTCTTGCCTCAGCCTCCCAAGTAGCTGGGACTACAGGCACCCAACACAACGCCTGGCTATTTTTTGTTGCGGTTGTCATTGTTGTTTAGCGGGCCTTGGCCGGGTTTGAACCCACCAGTCTCGGTATATGTAGCTGGTACCGTAACCACTGTGCTACAGGCACCGAACCAATATAGGCCATATTTTATAACTCTCTAAGCTGATCTAATTCATAAAATAGTCTTAGCTTTAAAGTAATCATCTATTCTATATTTGCCATTTTTTTCCCCTAGCTGGCAATGAAGGTCTTTTATTGAATGTAGTAAACTCATGGATTTCTTAACATATTTATCATGAAAAATATTAAAACCTATCTAAAGCCACGCCTTAATTACAAGTTTAGTAACTTTTGTATTTTTCACTTTTTGTTGTTGTTGTTGTTGAGACAGAGCCTCAAGCTGTCACCCTGGATAGAGTGCCGTAGCATCACAGCTCACAGCAACCTCCAATTCCTGGGCTCAAGCGAGTCTCTTGCCTCCGCCTCCCAAGTAGCTGGGACCACAGGCGCCCGCCACAACGCCCGGCCATTTTTTTTTTTTTTTTTTTTTTGGTTGCAGCCGTCATTGTTGTTTGGCGGGCGCAGGTTGGATTCAAACCCGCCTGCTCAGGTGTACGTGGCTGGCGCCTTAGCCTGCTGAGCCACAGGCGCCGAACCTGCATCTGTATTTTTAATTCCTTGCTTTAACCTCTAATCCTTTTATTAACCTATAAGCAAAGACACACCAAAATAATACTATTGAACACAAAGTGGCTAAAAAGTAATCAAGTTATTTGAATGAATTTTTGATTGTAAAACTATATAGCTTTATCTTAAACTCTATAAGAACAAAAATATCTAGCTATGAAATTTTCACAGGCACTTTCATTTAAAATGAAAAACTATGATATGCAAAAAATATGGCATTTACATTATTTTTAAGCTTTGACTTTGAAAGAAAAGTCTAAAACTTAGACTTTTAGCATGCAAGTAGTTTATAAATGTTACTGGAGTAGCAGCTGGAGGGAGGGTAATAGGTACAAGAGGTCTATTAGTAAGAGAAGGAAGAGGAAGTCAAGAGCAGGTTTACAGTTTAAACTGCCGTGTACTGATGATGAGTGTTTTATTTCCATTACTTCATATAACCCTCAGAAAACCCTTTGAAGGGGGATTACTTTTCCTATCTTAAAGATGAGGAAATTAAAGATTAAGGAAGTAATTTGCCCAAGATGAAAAGAAACTAGCAAAACTAGTACTGTAAGTGGTAGAGCAAGAAAGTGAACCAATGTTTAATTCTAAAAGCCCTCTTCCTTTACTGTATTTAATCAGGTAATCTAAAAACTTCAAAGTAAAGTAAATTCAGAGAAATACAAATTCTGGGCCACACACCAGACCTGAATGTTAAGCCCTCGAAAAGCTCAAACTTTATTAATCTATTATTATTTATAACTGCCAAAAAGTAGAAACAACTCGAGTGTCCATCAACTGAAGAATGAATAAACATAATGTGGAATATTTATACAATGCAATGATTCTGCCACAAAAAGTGAAAGAAGCCAGACACAGAAGGTCATATGTTGTATGGTTCCATTTAATGAAATTCCCAGGACAGGCAAATCCACAGAGAAGTAGATTAGTGGTTATGACTGGGGCTAGGGACTGGAGACAATGGGAAGTGACTGCTAACGGGTAAGAATTTCTTTTTGAAGCAACAAAAATACTCTGAAATTAGATCAATATACAACTTTGTGAATATACTAAAAACCTCTGAATTGTACACTTCAGGGTGAATTTTACGGTAAGTAAATTATATTTTCAAAAAAACAGTAAAAGACAGAAGGTGGCAAAAGAATTTAATTCATGAGTTAGCACAGCAATGTAAGAATTAGTATTCAGGCTACAGGTGACACTGGGTCTAAACTATGCCCCCAAAACAAGTACGATTTAGTCAGGGAGCTGATTTCAAGTACTGACAATCATGAGACCACAGCTGATATAAATTCCCAAGTGAAGAAGATGTGGAAATGAGAGCTGTAACTAAGTAACTACACAAGCAAGCCCAAGAAAAGGCAAATCAATTACAGCTGTACCTAACTTCAAGCAAATCCAGTCCTTTTAAGAACAGATCTTCATTGCAGATAGATGGAGAAGTATATGATCAGCAATTACTTCAAAAAGATCAAAGAAATAATTAAAATTAACAGGATGTAGGAGCATACAAACAGTAACAAATGAATCTACTTTTATTACAAATGAGTAACTATAGAGATGTAGGTAAAAATGGACCCAAGAAACTTTAGAAAACAAAATTTGTCTATGTACTTATTATTTTGCCAAAGACAAATATTGTACTCTAGTTAAAATGTTTCTCCACTATTCAGTTGATGAGTTCACCAAAAGCCCAGACTTCACCACTAAATAACATATCCTATATAACAAATAATACATGTAATGGAAGTCTACTTGTACACCTGAAATTTAAAAATTTTTAAAGGAAAAATAAATAAGTAGTATGTTTCTCACAAGGTAATGAGTCAGTAATTCTGGAACAACTTTTCCTGTGTGTGCACTAGGATTGAGTAAGTCGGTCAACATACTATGGATGACAACCAGGTTTCTCACTTTTGGAAAAGGAAGTAACAAGGAAGGGAAAAGACTTGAATAGAGAAAAGACTAAATAAAATAAATCCCATGGTGAGGGATTGGAACTGGGAACTATCAGAACCCAGTTATAGTTTTTAGTTTATATACACAGATGGATAGATATGGAAACAAAAATACAGGGGTGTCACAGAAATGTATACAAATTTTTTGTGATCTTATTAGAAGTAAAACTGATCACTCCCCAAAAGTGTAAGAACTGTACATAAAATGGGTATGTGTAGCATGTCTAGGAACACTAGACCAACAAAGGTACCTTCAACTCAACTTCGAAAAGTAATACACAGGTAACATCTTAAAATCTGTACATTTTCTTGGCACCCTCTGTGTATGTGTATGTGTATGTTTCCATACATATATTGCTAGCTCTATCTACTGAGATGACCTAAAAGCAGCTCCAGGAGCATGAAGCACATCCAACACTCAGATCTTGGTTTCTAGATACCATTCTCCAAAAAATGTTATTAGAGCCAGCTTCTTCGAAAAATGTTTGATTACATAGTAGTCCAAGCAGACAAAATACAAAATGTAACTAGAGCATGTGGTACCAGAAAGTAAATTAGTACTCACAAAACATGGGGGCAACAAAGACAGACACAGAAACAAATGTAAAAGTGATTTCAAAAACCAAAGCTGGAACAATGTTTGCTTTATTTCAATCCATAGAGAAAATAAACATCCACGTAAATAAGTGAATAATACACTAAGGACAGGGGATAGTACTTCCTTAATAACAGAATTTCAATTAATAAATATAGGAAGAATGAAGGGAATAGAAAATTATCAGTGAGCAGACACCACAGCAGTAACTGCTGCAGTAAGATCCACTGACAGATATAAAAACTGGCCCGTAGAAAGTATAAGACATATGATATTTGCAGGACCTCCCCACTGAAGGTAGTAACTGTAAAGGAATTATTTTTATACTACAAAGGTAAAGTAGTATTATTAGTTACAAAGGGGGAAAAAGTAACTTTACAATGGAGAAATGTGGCAGTCACTACCCTAACCACGCTATCACATTAACTTCACCAGTCGCAGGACATACTAATAATCCTAAGTAAACATCTGACAATCCCAAACTGAGGGACATTCTAAAAACTAACCTGTACTCTTCAAAAGGATCAAGATCATAAAAGACAAGAGAAAAAAAAAAAAAACTAGAGAATTAGCAGATGGGAAGAGACTAAGACAATCATAATTAAATGTAAAGAGGGATGCCGAATTGGACACTGGACCAGAAATATGATAATTTATAGATGTGAATTTCCTGGTTTTGATAATTACACTATGGTTATATAGAACATTAATATTAAGAAAAACTGGGCAAAGGATTATCAAAGAACTCTATGTACTATTTTTGTACCTTTTATGTAATTCTAAAGTTATTTCAATTAAAAACTTTAAAATATTTTAGAATACTAGCCACAGTGGCTCACTCTTGTAGTCCTAACACTCTGGGAGGTAAGGAAGGTGGATCAAATGAGCTCAGGAGTTCAAGACCAGCCTGAGCAAAAAGCAAGACACCCACCACCCTGGTGAGGCTGAGGCAATAGGCTCTCTTGAGCCCAAGAGTTTAAGGTTGCTATGAGTTAGGATACCACGGCACTCTACCCAGGGCACAGAGTAAAACTCTGTTTCAAAAAACAAATAAATAAAAGATTTTGGAGGAACCTCTATAAAGCAAATCTTTCATCTGTAACTGGAGCCAACAGTTAAAAAATTACACCTGAATTATGATGCCACTTTGGAAAGAATGTGGCATTTTTTTAATCATTAAGTTAAAAAAAGTTAAAAATCATTAAGTTATAACAGGGCCGGGTGTGGTGAATCACGCCTGTAATCTTATCACTCTGGGATTACTTGAGCTCATGAGTTTGAGACCAGCCTGAGCAAGAACAAGACCCCATCTCTAAAATAACTGGGCATTGTGGTGAGTGCCTAATCTCAGCTACTCACGAAGCTAAGGCAAGAGAATCACTTGTGCCCAAGAGTTTAAGGTTGCAGTGAGCTATAACGCCACAGCACTCTACCAAGGCATCAAAGTGAGACTATGTCTCAAAAAAAAAAAAAAAGTGGACATAATACTTCATTTGCTAATTTATCAGTTTGTATAAATTATTCTAGGTTCTGAGAGAAATTTGCTACAAGGAAGGGGAAAGGGGATTTCATAGAATCTATACACTTTTTAAAACCATCCATTCTGTTGTTACCTACACTAAACATGCAAATATTGGTTTTTAAAGCTTTGGGTTATTTTACTAGTAAGTAACATGGAAGGAAGAAAAGCAGAAAAGATGACTGGGGTCCTCTGGTAGCAATATCGCTTTCCCTGAGATCTATGCTGCTAGACTAGTATTCAACCACAGTAACAAATGGTAGATTTCTTCATATCTGTCCAAAGACATTCATTTCATAAAGCAATTAATTGGTTAGCTTATTTCACAGGCTATGGCAAACTAAACCCTTATGAAATTAAAACCACTGTGGGATCCCACACACCCTGTGCTTACTGATCTAAATGGCTACAGGTACAATGGGGAGCCATGTAAACCTTTGAAAGCAATTCACAGTCAGGTACAATTAGTATCATCAAAAGCTACCACCACACAATTCCATAGAATTAAGTTAAATAAGAAATTCTTTGCTGTTACAAAAAGTACTATGTTACTTATTTTCCATTTTAAGTGGTTTTCCTCCTAATTTTAACAAAACTCTTACATTCAATGAAACAACCTAAGCAACAGAGACCCTTCTCTCCAAAAGTAAAAAGAAAAAAATTAGCTGGGAGTGGTGGTGTCCACCAGTAGTCCTAGCTACTGGGGAATATAACTTAAGCCCAGAAGTTGAGATTGTAAGTGAGCTATGATCCCACCACAGCACTCCAAAAGAAATGAAAAATGAAAAACAGGCACAATATTATTCCTAAATTCCACCTACAATTAATAAAAGATAGATTAGTAAGAGTCTAATAAATATGTTATTAAACTCAAGTGCCTTTACCTGTAGGTATACTAATTCCATCCTACTGACGAGGAAATACAGGCTTAGTAAAAGTAAACGTTTTCTTCTATAAAAGGAAAAGAGACAGCAGCAAGGAATTTCCAGCGTCTCACTAAAAATGGGAATGCCACACAACTATGTACACACAAGTAGACATTAAACACTGAGAGGAAGGTGTCCACACTGAATTTTGTAAATGAATAAAAAGAAAAAGGGCATTACAGATACAGGAGGGTTGCATTTTACAAAAATAATTCAGAACATTTCAGTCTTGACTTCAAAGAACAATAAAATTGTTTTCAAACTAAGTTCTGAAAGCAATAGGTACTACTTAAAATATATTTACAGGCAAAAAAGTAAAACTGAAAGTTTAATGTCATTGATTAGTAGCTAAACTTTTATTCCAGCTTTCAAAAGTTTTTCCCACTGACAAAAAACCCCACTAAATCATGAAATACTAAAAACCTAAACCAAAGTAGAATCCAAATGAGTAGCATCCCACTCATCTCTCAGAAATCAGAAATTAAAACATTAGTGCCCAAAAGGAATTTCCCTAAATCTATTCATCAACTAAGGTAAGGGAAATTAGCATATGCTGAGCATCTCTTTCATACCAAGCACTTGTACACATCCTGCCCTATCCAATCCTAACAAACCTAAAGTAGAGTCATCATCTCTTTACAAGTGAGGAGACCAACTTAACTTCTCTGCCTTTGGTTAGAACAGTCTTGGCACCACTGACATTTGGGTCCAGATAATTCTTTGGGGCAGGATGGTATGTTTACCACCATCCCTGGTCACTATTCACTGCCTGCCAGTAGCATCCCTTGAGTTGTAACAACCCAAAAATGTCTGGGGACACAGCCAAGTGTTGGTTGGGGTGCAAAATAACCCCTAGATGAGAACCACTGAGTTATAGGGAGGTTATTTGTCATTCAATTGACAGTGGGAATGTGACAGACTCTGATGAAGGGCAACTTGAAGGTTTCTGCCCTCAAGAGGTCACCGTGAACCCTAGTGTTTGATTTAAAACTTCTCTCCTTACACAGCCCTGAGACTCACACCATGACAGTCTGACCTTCTACATATTCCCCTTTGGCCAACTATAGTAAGGGTCACCTTCACTCACTCACCTATGCCAGCTTCACATCTTATAGTTATTTCTGACTCAACTTTCCCCTTCATTCCCTGTATCTGGTCGTTGCCCAAGTCCTGATAGTTTTTCATAGGAGTAAACTATCTCTCATACATCCCTACTCTCCATTCCCATCAATAACATATATAAAAGCCAATCCCCCGTTGTTTTTCTTCTAACAGAAGATATCAGAAGAAACTAATCTCCTTTGGTCCCTCATATAAATCAGGGGTATATGACAAGATATAACTACCAATGCCTGCCTGGCTGGCAGACCTCAGAGAATAGTCTGCAAAGACCACATCTTTTTATGGGGGCCAGAAACAGGAGAAAGAAGCTAGAATTTCCCATCTGGGATAACAGACACCAGTTTCATGAGGCAGATGTTAACTCTCAGTAAACAGTAGCCCTGACAAGCACTAAGGAAAAGAAAAAGACTGGTTTTCCTGCTATTACAAAGTTACTTGTACACTATTTTTGGCAATGTGCCATGAACCTCTTTTTGTCTGTTCCAAGGGAATATAGAATTGACACTCAACAGAGTAAGAAATAACTTCTGAAGAAAGTCATACAAAGCTTCAAACAACCAGTATTTCTGCCTTCACTGATACAGAAATCCAGATGAAGGTAGGTAAAACATTCTTCTAGAGAAACACTAATTAAAATAGATGGCAAAACAAAATCTGCAGAAAGAAGTGCATAAAAAGGGATATACATATAACATACATGAATAAAATCAGTATCAAAAGACTTATTTATGCTACATATGAAAATGGCTCTGATTTCAGATGAGTGAAAATCCAGGATCTGGATTTTAATCTTGCCCTTAGGCAGAGAATAAAATTTTATTGTAGCAAATGGTCCTTAGGAAACGCTTTATACTTTTTAAACTTCAGAAAACCATAAGCGAGATAAATTTCTGAAATTCACAATCTAAAGAAAACTTTTAATTCACACTTAGCATTTTTAAAAACACAATGTTCAAAAAAGTATGAGTGACAGCCTGATTATTTCCACTTGGTTATTTTTGAGTTTTGCGTAAAGGGGTAAACATCAAACAAAAGAGCAGAGTGGCAAATAGACACATTTAGTATTTAGAGTCCTGTTGCTATTCCAATTCCACCAGGCTATCTGTTTTAAGTAAATAAATAGATGGAGGACAGGCACCATGGTTCATACCTGTATTTTCAGCACTTAGGGAGATTAAGGAAAGAGAATCACTTGAGGCCATGAGTTCCAGACTAACCTCAGCAACATAGCAAAATTCTGTCTCTACAAAAATAAAATTTAAAGTAACTGGGCATGGTGGCACGGTGGCATGGTGGCATGTGCCAGGAGGACTGCTTCAACCTAGGAGGGTTTGAAGTTGCAGTAAAGCTTAGTTGATGCCACAGCACTCCAGCCTGGGTAACAAAGAAAGACTCTGTCTGAAAACAAACAAACAAAAGAAATAATTTCTACCAAGATGCTTTAATATCTCAGAGCTTTCTAAAAGAATAAGGGATGTCATGCTTAACTGCTGCATTTCCTAGGGGGTTCACAAGTTCAGGTCAGTACATTTATGAAATGACCAAATGTCAAATCAAAAGGCCTTTAGTTCAGCAAACAATTAAAATTAACAGGTATGATAAATTATTCCAATTCACACATTCTCTAATACCTCTAGCAGAAACAATTTAAAAAGCATAAACTCAAATTCAATCAGATGCCCAGTTACAACCGTCTTAAGAAAATGCTTCTGACCCTGGGCATTACTGTCTTTCTATCTATGTCCTAAGACAGCTTTTTTAACATTTCAAACTTTTTCTGAATACGTTACAAGTTCAACCAAAGCTAACCTAATTAAACACAATCTGTGTAATTTACATTTAATCCCAAAATTTGTTTCTTTATCAACAGCAACTTAAAGCCAGAAAACAGTAGACAACAGTAGACCAACCTCAGCAACATAGCAAAATCCTGTCTCTACAAAAACAAAATTTAAAGTAACTGGGCATGTTTTAACTTGGGCTCTTAAAACACCAAGAGTTTGACATATGTAAGTCCACTTTCACTTGAATTTTCTTCCTCCTTGCCGCCCATGAGACAGCAAGATCAACCCTTTCTTTTTCCATCTCCTTCTCAGCCTACTAAACATGAAGACAATGAGGATGAAGACCAAGTCCATATAATGAATAGTAAATATATTTCTCTTTTCATGACCTTCTCAATTATGTTTTTGGGTAGCTTATTTTATTGTTAAGAACACAGTATTAATACATATACGAAGTACGTGCTCATCAAGTTTTTTCAAAATTAAGGCTTCCAGTCAACAGTAGACTATTATTAGTAATTAACATTTCCATCAAACCCAGCTGTTCTTTCCACCTTTTAAAAAAAAAATTTAACCTAGTAAAACAGATCAAGGTTAACCAGATCTCAAAAGAAAATCAGCCTTGGGCCCCAGGGGTGTGTTCCCTAGGAAACTGTTTTGTTTCATAATGCTTCAGTTAACAGAGATGAATTCTGCTGACTTTAAATGAATGATAAAAACATTAAGACAAATCGAGTATTTTCAATTCAATTGTTGAAGGCTGCTACTTACAAATAATGTCTGCAGCATCCTTCCTCTGGCTTAAATTACCGGAGTTTATAAAATGCTGTCACACACACAATCTCTTTTAGTTTCAACTCTTTTTCACAGCACTAATTAAGAATATCATTTTATTGACAAACATGCAAACGAAACAAACTACATTTTCCACACTTAGAATACAAAATATTTTCGTATTTTGGTTTCCTATTTCCAGTAAAAGAAATGCAATACAGAAAAGGAAATCATCTTTCTCCCCATAGCTTCTCCAACTACCCTAACACGATATAGACAATATGAGACAGTTCTAGATGATTTAAAATTGAATGAGAAACTATTTTTTTTTAAAAAAACTGTGAATACAAATAATTTTTAAATGCCAGGCACAAGAGACTGGGGAATTATTTTCCAGACATATTAGCTTTGCCTAGAATCTTAAATTAGCCACATCTGAAAATCCTGAAGATTATCACATCTCTAGTCAAAAACTTAAGGCTGTATTAGTTTCATGCGCACTGAATTTACACTTTTTTTAAATAGGAAAAGCCAAATTTATTCCATAGATAGAATGAATGCAAACAATTTTTTAAAATCAGAAAAGACACATTTATATCTCAGATTCCTAAGTGATTTATATTTGTGATAAACATGTAAAAAAGAATTCTAAATAATCTGGATAAAATCCTAATTTACAAATGGATATCTAGGACCAGTCCCTGAAATTCTAGGAAATCTATACTTCAAATGTTCCTAGTGATTGGCATGAAGTATTCATGGAGCATCCTGGAATCTACAGCTAAACACTGGTGAAGCTTTGCTGAGAAAATGTAAGTGGACCCTGGGGAAAAGGACCAGAAGAATCAAAACAGAAGTGCCAAAGAAAATACCACCATTGCTGAAGGAACCACATGGATGAAGCCATTTTCTATTACCAAAACCATAGCAAACTTGGCAGACTATGTAATCTGCATACCAATGGCTCTGGAGCCACTATCAATTCCACATTGTTCACACCTAGAGCTATAAATTATCCCACACTTACTGGAAGATTCTCTGTTACTGGGGAAGAGCAGCAGCATTCAAACATTCCAGCAAGCTAACTGTGCTTCAACCATTGTTCTGGTCACTTTGCATACCAAGTTTCACTCGTTACTCAAAGGAATCATCCAATAGAGCGTTATCCCATTAACAGATAAGAAAATTTAGAAACTAAGAAAGCTTAGAAGCATTTTTAGGAGAGGCAAAAATTACCTGCCAGGATTAAAATCCAAGCCTGTCCTTTTACAAGCTGGCTCCTGGCTTCCTCTCAGACCTCTAACTTTTCACATAGGCTTAAAGCACCAACACTTTATTCCTTACTTAACTCTGGTCATCCCTTAACTAACAATGACAACTTCATTTAAGCATTTTGGCCAATACTGTTTCCCTTTCCAAGATTCAACTGTCATGACAACATTAATCCCCAGTGGCATTATTAGTGTGCATCAAACACAGGGCGAGTCTATTTACAATTAAGATTTATTGAGCACTTACTACATGCTAGATACTGCTCTACATGTTTACAACAACCTCATGAGTAGGTTCTATCATAGATGAAGAAATTAAAGCACAGAAAGCTTTAATAATTTGCAAAAGGCCAAACAATGACAAGTGGGAGCCAGCATTCAAATCAGGTTGCCTGGCTCCAAAACCTTCCTACCTTCCCAAAGAATCTAGCTAAGGTTTTTCATTTAATCCTCTTAACTCTGTAACCTAAACATTATCAATCCTAATTTATAGATGAGAAAATAGAGGCTCAAAAAGGTGAAGTAATTTGCCTAAAATCACATGCTGTTAAGTGGTGCAATATAAGACACATGATTCAAGACAAGATTTGAATCCATTTTTATTTCACACCTCAAAACTGTTAAAACTATACCATGTCAAAGGAAGATACAAAAAGGGCAAGTGAATTATAAAAAAGTAAAGGTATCAATCCATATATTTTAAGACAGTCATAGGCTGTTGAAAATTTCTGGACTATATAAAAGGTTCTTAAATTTAAATATGAAAACAGGATAAAAAATGTGACAGTAGTTAAAAATTGACAAAAATCTCTAGATGGTCAATAGTGGGACAGAAGACCTCACACGTTTTTAAGAATTGTGTAACATTTTACTTTGAAGACACATCATTCATATTTGGCCGTAAGATACAGACACAATCAGATACAGCATGCACTATGCCTATGTTTCCATGTCACAACTACCCCCTCCAACCTCAGGAGATAATCAGAATCAGCATTATTACTAATGCACTTTTTCCTCAGAGCACAAGAAACCAAAGCAACATGTAAGAATTTACCTACTATAGGCTACTCTCTTAAATCTGGTAACATTTTGAAAACAAGTTCACAAACATGTATTAAGTTTTACAGGTATGAATGCATTCAATATTGTCTCATGTGCAGAACAGATTTTGTCTTTTTTAAATCTGTAAGAGAATAAAGGGCTTAGAAAAGTGATTTTCCCATACCACTAAACAAAAACCACTGGTTTCAAATGTTTTTCAAGACCCAATTAGATAGTGTAAACTACTCTGCAGTTATACTTCCGAATTTCAGAAAATGTCCTCCACCAATTATCCACCTAGAGTAAAAGTGGGCAATATAATCATGCCTCTCATCATACAAGGCATGATTTATTTTCCTTAAGTCTCAGACAGCAAAAGAGATAATAATCTGCAATAGCACCTATAAGAAACATCTATTTTAGAATAGTATCAAGCTTACATTCTCAACAATGGAAAAACAAATTAGAAGCAGCCAGTAAGCTCAACTGCAGCCCATTTGTACTAGATACAAATTCTAAAAACCAAACAGTACGAGAAAAAAAACTAATTTGTTAAGAATCTTTTAGCATCTTGCAGCCTAGGTACAGGTAGAAGGAAAAAAAGGAAGGCTGCACACAAGGCAAAAGTCAGTCCAAAGAATATGTGTGATTGTTTCAGAAGGAAAAACAGTAACTTATTGAATTGTTCAATGGTTTTACAATAATAAATCAGTGCTATGTAGTTAAAAGCATTAAATATTTCAATAAGGACAAAGGAATCAAGTAACACGTGAATGACGATCTAATGCGTTCAAACTGTACAGTGGACAAACAGGTTCCACTGTTGACCTCCTAAATGGTATTTTAAAATAGGGTGGAACTTTAAGAAAATGACTTAATAATATTTCATTAAATTCAGGGCATTTTTGTGAACTGAGAAACAATGAGCTTTTTCCCCCACAGCTAGAGGTAATAAAAAATCATTTTCTTTCTTACAAATTAACCTAGTCACAGACCATATCAAGGCTTGATATGGAAATAAAGATGCATTACATCCCCTTGCCCCCCTTTTCACTTCCCCCAAGGCCTAGGGTGATTCCTTTCAAATAGCTTTCATTTCACATGCATAGATGCTATCAGAAATCAAAACTTCCCTTCCATCTCCTAAGATAAAGAAAGCAGGAATTTCTCAGAAAAGCAGAATCAAGCTCACCCACAGAACCTTAATCCCTGAAATGCCCATGCGACCAAAATAAAAGCTGGATACCTAAGCAAGCAAATCTTTGGACACTCACATGCAAAATACAATAAAATAAAATCACTAAAATAAAAAGGTGGGGAAAAAGACAACTTAAAAACAAACCACCACACCCTCAACTCCGCGTTACAACCCGTCTACCAGGGGCCTTTACCTTCATTTTCCATCGAAACTGCACTCGGGTTGATGGCTACAAAGTCTTTAGTGTCAGCCACGGCCACACTGGACTAGAGAGAGGAGGACAAGGAAGAGAAGCCCCCGGAATCCTAGGCTGTCACCCCCGCTCCCGGCCACGCGTCCCACGGCTGCTCCCACCACCCCTAGCAGCAGCATCTGCAAGAGAAACCAGGAGAAGCGGCGCTGACGATAGAAAGGCTTAGGAGGGAGCCCCCCACCCAGCTGTCACCTCGGGAGCGCCCAGACCCGCATCCGCCCTCTCGGCTGCCCGCAACGTCCCCACCTCACGCCAGCGGGGCGGCGCCCTAGAGACGCCCCCCCGGCCAGGGTATCCCTGGAAGCTCCCTTTCTCCGGGACCTGGAAGTTTCTGGAAATGGAGGTCGGAGGTAATACAGGCACCCACTAAAAGATCCAGACGGCCCCCTCCTCCAGGCTGCGGGGACTCACCCGCAAAGCTCGCGGGGGCGCCCCGCGCGCCTCGGGCGAAAGAGAGCTGCTCACGATGCGGCGGCGCAAGGTGGGAGCCTGCTCTCGTCGTGAGAAGTAGTGAGCGGGCGGGCAGGCGGGGAGGGGAAAAGATAGGAGGAGAGGGGGCCCGACACGGTCGGCCTGGCCGGCTCGGCGCGACCGCGCTTATCTACTCCCGCCTCCGTCTCCTGCGCTCCGCCCCTCCCCGCCACCGGCCGCCCCGGTGCGCCCCGCACTCCCGGGCCCGCCGTGCACTGAGCTTCGTAGCTACTACTTCCGCTGCTAGAGGCGCGCGCGCAGGCGCACCAGCACTCACGGGCGGGAAAGACGGAAATGAAAGGAGGCAGCGCCTGCGGCGCCCGCGTGGGCGCTGTTTGGGAACTGAGCTGCCCGGTAGGACGGCGCGCGGGTTTGGCGGCCCAGTCTGTCCCTGCCTGCCCAGTGGCAGCTTCTCGCTGCCCCCCAGGATGATGCCCCTTTTCGTTTCTACACACCCACTGGGTTAGAGGTCGGACATCCGCCCGCGCCCTGCGTTGGCCACTCATTCCCATGAGGCGGCCGCCGAGTCGGGCCGAGCGGACCGGCGCAGTCATGGCAGCTGTCTCCGAGGCGTTTGAGCGCTCTCCGGAAAGTCAACAGGGGAAGCCCCTCCCGTCGGGGCGGCCGTCACAATCTCGGCGGGCGACGCGAGGGCAGCGGAGGGAAGGGACAAGCGCAGACAGGCGCCGGTGTTCCTGCCAGGGAATGGGGCACCGTGAGCAGCTTCCGAGTCTCGCACACTCACTTGCAAACCTTAGCTCTGGCGTCTTCATACTTCTTGTGGGAGCTGGTCATCGCAGGGCGACTTCCCAAAATTCTGTCCCGGTAAAAGGGGTGTACTTCAGTTCCCGCGTGTAATAGCCAAGGTTCAGGCGCAGAGAGCTCCAGGGAGAACTAATCTTATTTATTTAGAGTGTTAAGGAACTAGGGAGAGTCTCGAGCAGTAAGTGTAATAGAAACCAAGCGTCCAGCGAAGAACGGGTACTTTGGCCACTGGCTATGTCTTTTCCCACCTTGAACCTTTCATTTGCTCAAGTACATCACCCAGACCCCTAGTAATTGCTTTTTCATGGGCGGTTGGTTTTAATTAGCCCTGGTAAGCCAAGCACAGTAGACAGGGCCGTTGCCCCTCACACCGATATCCACTAGAGGGCAGGGCTTCACCTGCTGAATTCTTAGGCATCCTTCGAAGAACTCTAGGCAGACCAAATGTAAACTCCCATTTATGCTAGAGGTATTTTTCTCCAGCAGTACTTACCCCTGTTGCAAATTTGTCCCTGACCTCGGGTCTTGTAACATATTCCAATATGCTTTCTAACCACACGTTCACCATCAAAATAAATGGATTCGTTTGCCTTTTTTTCTATATTTGTTCCCAAATAGGTGGAACTAGTGTCGGATCAAAAATTCTGGACAGCTTTCTAGATTTACCTTTCTTTTAAGAAATGTTGAATTGTTATTCAGTGAGGTCACTTTTACATTTTAAAGATGAACTCACAAAAGTCTCTGTCAACTAGTTCTATAGTCTGAAGTTTACCATCTATGACCTTTGGCTTGCATGCTAAGTGATTTTTGTCTCAGTGGCACGAGCCTATGATTTTCTACAATGAAAGTACTATATCTCTTGTTCAATTTTGTAATCAATTTGCAATGGTTGTTAGTGGACTTACTGAACCTTGACACAACAGTTCATTTTAAAAGCAAAAAATCTAAGGTAGATGGCACAATATATTAACATGCACTTACCAAACAGAAGATAATTTTGTAAAGAATTCGATACTGGATCACTTTAATTATATGAAACATTTTATCAACAGAAGCTTTTCAGAATTACCTATTGTGCACTACAATACTCTAGCATTAACACTGAATCCATAATTAACTTCCACATAGATTTATAAATCCATGATTTTTCCTTAAAGTGACTTAAACTGAAATTTTACTTGTGGTTACCTGAATTGTGAAAGACATCGTTTCTATTGCTAAGCCAAAGTATAAACTGGATAAGACCAGCTTTGCCAAGAAGAAATCTTACATATTTCATTCTTAATCCACTGTCAGTCATCTCACCAGGATTTGGAGCATCAAAGGAGGAAATGATAGCTGATTAAACCACTTGGCTGGAGCCTCATCAACATATCTCTGCAGTATGATCCTTTTTGTACCTGAATACCTTTATACCTTCCCTGCCAAGCTAGCCAAATCAACACTATCAATTTTCACTTCCTCTGTATAGGAAAAATAGTAATAGTGTTTATTATGTATATATTTTGTACATGAAAGATAGCATTTATTAACATAATTCAAACCAGAGCAGTGGGAAGAGCTTGGGCCATAAGGTTGAAAAGTCTGCTTTATTCTTCCAGCATCTTGGACCATCTAACCTGCCATGATACTGTTGTGTAGTTATCTCCTCATCTTCAGGGAAGGAAATAAAAATATATGTGCACCACAAATATAAATTACACATACATGTTATGCCCTCCGTATCTGCAGGCTTGAAATCTGTGGATTCAATCAACCGTAGATCATAAATATTCAAAGAAAATAACAATATAACAATAAATACAAATTATTTAAAACATGCTACATGTAAAATATAGCAACTACTTAATAGCATTTCTATTGTATTAAATATAATTATCTAGAGATGACAAAGTATATGCAAAGATATGCATGGATTATATGCAAATATACCATTTTCAAGGGACTTCGGCATCTGTGGAATTTGGTGTCCATAGGGGTTCTAGAACCAATCCCTCAAAAATAGTAAGGGACGACTATATATTGTTACACACACACACATATATGAATGTCTCACAATTAAGTTGTAGACACTTTTTCTCTGTAGCACTTTTTGTAGGATGAGTTCTTGAACTTTATTGTCTGACCTCCTATAATAGCTCTGATGGCCATCTGAGAAAAAGAGCTCCAAAATTACTTTCAAGAGTAGGATAGGCACTGATACTGTGCCTAGCTTCCTAAGGCAAGAACTTCAAATGTGACCATAGTGATATTCAGCAGTGAGATATATAGGCCTCTTTCTAGGATGAGTTCATGAACTTAATTTTCAGACCTTATATATATTCATATATACACCCTTCTTTTGCTCATAAGATTATTGTAAGGATCTGATTAAGTAAAGCAGGTTGTAAATTATAAGCACTACAGAGAAACAAGAACATGCCTGGAGTATTAGCCAGCTAGAATGAGATTGTTGGCAATAAAACATATCCAAATTTCCTCTTATTTCCTCGGTTCGAAATATTTAATCTAGAAAATTAAATGCATCTGATGCAAAAAGTGGTCACATGAGCAATTAAAGGTAATCTATCTTATCTTGCTTGGGAGAAATACAACAAATGAAAAGACAGAGGAAGAATAGTCATGATGTTCTAATTTTATTTATAATGTTCTTTATTCCACAGAAGATGTGAGGCATCTTGTTTCTAATGTCAAATTTGATAATGGGCATTTTTATAAACCTGATTGAGAAAGGACTATCTGGTCCCCTAAAATTTAAAAACTAAAACTTGGAAAAGATCATTTTAAAATCTTTCTTCAACTAATTAATGTCTTATTTTAAAAGTTGTTTTAACATTGTTTAAAGTACTAGAGGTTAATGGTTAAGAAATTTTACCTATTTCTAGAAAAGAAATTGTCATTTTTCTTAAGTCAGACATTTTAAAAGCATGTAAAGAAGCAACACTTCTATAAGCTGACCTACTCCAACAAAAATAACGGAAGTATTTTTATTCTTATAGGATAAAGGATAAGTTTAGGGAAATATAATCTTATTGCAGAGGGACATATAAAATGAGTGTCTAACAACTGCGTATCAGAATTGCTATAAACTTACCTATTTCCCCTGTTTTAGCAGTGTTGGAAGAATAAAAGTGGGAAACAAGAATAAAAATTGAAGGACTCGGGTGGCGCCTGTGGCTCAGTAAGTAGGGCGCCAGCTCCACATACCAAGGGTGGCGGACTCAAACCCGGCCCCAGCCAAACTGCAACAAAACAAAATAGCCGGGTGTTGTGGCAGGTGCCTGTAGTCCCAGCTACTCTGGAGGCAGAGGCAAGAGAATCACCTAAGCCCAAGAGCTGGAGGTTGCTATGAGCTATGATGCCACAGCACTCTACCAAGGGCGACAAAGTAAAACTCTTGTCTCTTAAAAAAAAAAAAAAAAAATTGAAGTACTCACATATCTAAGCTACCTGTGTTTGGTTGGTTTTAATAGTACACAGATTCGAAGTTCTCTATAAATATTTTATCACCCACAGAATTCCATAGCCTCTTTCATACTTGCTAACATTCTTAGCAAGAAATATTTAATGAAACTGAGCAGAAGCAACTAAAGTAGAAAATTTAAAGTATACTCTTTTATTTTTAAAGAAGTTTATTTTGAGTATGATTCAATTTCCCCATTCAACAGCTTCTGAACCCATGGTGATATTTGTCATCTTCAATATATACTACCAACATACTAGGTTGGAGGTAAAGGTGGATTGGTGCATCTGAAGATAAGAAAGGGAAGGAGGAAGAGCAAACTGAGTGCAAGTGCTGTATCCAAAAGTCAACTCTGTACTTCATTATTTCCATGGAAATTAGACATAACACTATTCCAAATTATATAAAACCCAATATCTATTTTTGTAGGGGAAACTGAGCCCTGATCTTTAGCATAAGACTCACTTCCTGCTTGAGAGACCTGGCGAATCATGAGAATGGCACATAAGTTGTGTGCATGCAGATCAGAAAACTGACCTAGAATCCGAAGGTCTCTTGATGCTGGTGGCAGAGGTTATGCTCAAGGTTTGCAGTTTGGCAAAAACATAAGTGTAGACATTCTTTCTGACCTTCTCCATGTCCTCCCTAATCAGTGCGAATGTTGGGCAAGCAGTTTTTATCTACTTCTTCCTGTTTTATGATAATAAATATGGATGCGAGGTTTACCAGGAGGGTTCCTCCCAGAGTTCTTCAGTCTCGTGACACAGACTTTGTGTCAAGCCTCTTCATTGCCCTGCCAAGATCCCATCATCTGGTGACCTCCAAATCCCTTCATATTTTGAGAGATAAAGCCCATTTAAGAGAAACCATTCTCTTTAGTTTCCAACTTATCTAATTCTCTCTGGCCCCAAAACATCTGAGTCAAATGTGTAGTAAAGACCTATTGAATAAATGAGTGATCTGAAAAATGGTCATCTTAAATAAATACAGATATTTTTTCTTGAGTGAATAAATTTAATCCCACCTATGACTAGGCTATTTACTTCCTATGATCAAAATCCACGTTTCTGGTTTCCTGTAAAGCAAAGAGGAATTAAGAGACTCTAAGAAGTTTGAACCACAGAGGGATTAGCTAGGACAACAAGATCTGAATGGGCGTAAGTCCTAATCATTGCAAGAAGTATTCAATATTGAGCACTGCCCAGAGAAGATGAAATTGCATACCCAGATTCTAAGCCCAGGTAACCATTTGAAATTAAAAGATAATTTAAGTGCTGAGGTGGTTGCTTCCATGTAAGTGGGAAATTTCAGCTGAGCCTGTGCTTTGCATTTTGATGGCACGCATATTAATGTCTAACAAAACTGAAAGAAGGCATTATATAGCAGGTCCTCAAATAGCATCCTTTCTTCCCTTGTTGATTCATTCTAATATTGATGAGGGGGAAAAGATAATTCCTGGCTAGGAAAACTGTGTTTGCAAGTTCTTCCCTGGTCTGCAGTGTTTTTCTCCAGATACTCCAGTTTCCTCCCGCAAAGATGTTCATGTTAGGTTAATTGACATGTCTAAATCTTCCCAGTACAAATGAGTGTTGGTGTGTGTGAGTGCACCCTCTAACAGAATGGCATCCTGTCCTGGTTTAGTTTCCAGATTGCACCTTGAGCTGTTGGAACAGATGCCAGCCACTCACAACACTAAACTGGAAATAACTGGGTAATACTTCTCATTAATCTTTCTTACATGTCTGAATACCTCACATTTCAATATATAACATTAGAAGTTTTTTGGTTTTTACTTAGAAGTTTGGTGATGTTTTGGTGACAAGAAATATGTTGTGGGAACTTAATTCTTTTATATGAATTAGCCTGTGGTAAAATTAGTTTCCTTATACATCAATTTGCTCAAAGTCATAGTTTCCACAAACCTATCAATAGTGTAAAGTGAGGACTTACTGTAATTTCCTGCACCATCTTCAGTCATACCTTAAGGACCAAGGAATTTACTCTTAATTCCTGGACAAGAGAGCTAGGAGACTATGTATAAATAACAGGGCTTAGAATAGCTGAATAAGTTAAATTGCTACTGGGCAGTGTCTTCCACTAACTTTGAAAGCATTACCGATATATTGGTTGTCACAAATAGTTGAAACTATGGGACAAATTCTATATCCTGTCTGCAGGTCCCTGCTGTGTTTACATTAATAGCCTAGGCCTCTTCCCTCCATTTAAATGCTTTCTCAACTTCACATCGGAAACATTTTCAGTCTCTTTATCCTGTTGCACACTGGGGTCTGAGAGAGCTTTAAGAAAGGATGCATTTCCTAATTCCTCCAAAATGGCACATTTTTCACTTAAAGATTTTCTACCCCAGCATCTTCTACAAGTCAGATATTTTGTGCAAAGCCTGCATCTTTGCCTAAACTTGTCCCATGTCTTTCCGGGCCCCCTGCAGAAATCATCTCTTTCCACTGTGCTTCCTATTGTGAAAATAAATGAGAAAAAAAGGCCAAAAAAAGTCATTATGATAATAAAATAGAGAGGGAGATACACAGCACAGAAATAGCCAAAGGTTTTATGAGGATCCTGAATTAACCCTAGACAATCATGCAAACAGACCATTACTCTCACTAAGCATGCTACATAAGATATGGAACACATTTCGAGGAAGTGGTTTGTAAGAGATAATGGAGAAAAGGAAATGACAATTTGGCAATACAGTTTGTGAGACAAATGATAGAGAAAAGGAATTACACATTGGCAAGGAAGAGTTTTTGCAACATAAGCAAATTGTTAAACCATTAGTTTAGAAAATGTATTACTACAAAGAAAGATCAGGTGGGAAATTATATTAGAGGAATTAACAGTGTGCCTTCAGACAACTTTATTTTTGCTTTCTTGGTTATAAAAGGTAATGTTTGTGTAGCATAAATCATAAGATATTTAAAAAATTTAATATTGCCAAATGACCTATATTTGAGAGAATTAGAAAAATGGGAATTTAGGGGAAAGCTTTCTACAGACTGGAAACAAATAAGCTAAAGTTAAAATGTAGGGCTTGCACTGGCCTAATCAGCCCCAAATTCAAATAGTTGAATGCAAAACTGTCTAAAAAGCTGCTATATCAACTAATAGGAATATTGGTATTCTAAGTAAGCAATATCCAACATGGAATATTTAATAGGAAGCTTACAAACTAAAAATGATGTCAGTCCCTTTGAGGACAGTGAAGGGAACTCTCTGTCATATTCCAAACGAATATCGTGAGTGATCCTCAAATATCCATTCCTGGCCAGCACCTATGTGAACAATGCAGGGGCCCACACTGTCCTTCCTAGGGCCCATCACTACCACCTTGCTGACTAGGGGCCCAAAGATCAATCTGCCCAAGTCCCACTACCACAACCACTGGCAATCCTGCCTACTAACTCCAGCAGTAGGATCACTATGCACTCATGTGCCACTCAGGGGCCAAAAGATAAGCCCACCTGGCATCTCCATCCATCAAAGCTGCCCCATAGCTTCCACAGACAACCACAGCTTAACACACTGAGGAACTTGCAGATAGCAGGGACAGTGATTACAGCATATGGTGACTGAAGAAATCATATGGCGACTACACTAATTCCCTCATCCGGAACAAAAGCCAAATCTCTCTACCCAACTGACACTAGATATATCTACAGGAAAAAGTCTTTGTCTATAAAAGCTATTCAATAAAATTGGAAGAAGGTACTATTATATCAGATACACAGATATTAATGTAGGGAAATAAGAAACATGAAAAAAAATCACAGAAACATGACACCTCCAAAGAAACACAATAGTTCATTATAACAACCCCCAAAGAAAAGGAAGTGTAAAAATGCCGGAAAAGGAACTCAAAGTAACAATCTTGAGGAAATTCGGTAATATGCAAAAGGACACAGGCAAACAATACCAAAAAATCAAGAAAACAATTCATGATCTGAATGAGAAATTCAACACAAAGATATCATAAAAAGAAGAAACAAAAATCTCAAAACTAACAGATTCAATAAATGAAATAAATAATACAATCAAGAGCTTCAGCAGTAGACTAGATTAAGTAGAAGAACTTGAAGACAGGTCTTTTCAAATAATCCAGTCAGACAAAAAAAAAAAAAAAGAAGAAGAAGGCAAAAAAAATTTTTAAAGAATGAAGAAAGTCTACACAGAGAAAAAAAAAAATCCTACGTGAGACATGGGACACCATAAAGAAAACAAATATTAGCATTTTGAAGTTTGACAAAGAAAAGAGATGGAAAAAACATACTTATTTAATAAAATAATAGCTGAAAACTCTCCAGATCTTTAAAGGGATACAAACATCCAAATATAGGAAGCTCAAAGATCTGCAAATACCTTCAATTCAAAAAGTCCTCTCCAGAGTACATTATAAAGTATCAAAAGTCGAAGACAAAAAGAATTCTAAAAACAGTAAGAAAAAATATCAAGTCACATTTAAGGAAATCCCAATCAGACTAACAGCAAATTTCTTAATGGAAACCTTACAGGCCAGGGGAGAATGGGATAATCAGAGTACTTAAAAAAAAAAAAAAACCAATGCCAGACAAGAATACCATGCCAAAAAGCTATCTTTCAGAAATAAAAGAAAAATAAAGTCTTTCCCGGAAAGCAAAAACAGAGAATTCACTGCTGTAAGACCATCGTACAAGAATTGGTTAAGGGAATCCTACATCTGGAGGTGAAATGACAATATCCACCATTATGAAAACATAGGAAAGTATAAAACTCACTAGTAGAACAGACATACAAATAAGAAAGGGAAAAGAATCCAACATTATCACCACAAAAACCACCGAACTGCAAAGAGAAACAGTAAGAAAGGAAGAATGGAATAAATGATATACAAAGCAATTAGAAAACAATTAACAATATAACAGCAGCAAATCCTCATTTATCAATGATAAATTTGAGTGTAGATGGTTTAAATTTGCCCAATTAAAAGATGCAGACTTGCTGAATGGGTAAGAAAAAACAAGACCCAAATATATCATTTGTAAAGACACATATACATTGGAAATGAAGGAGTTAAAGAAGATATTCCACATAAATGGAAACCAGAATTGCACAATAATAGCTATACTTACATCAAACAAAATAGGTTTTAAGTCAAATCACATAAAAAAAGACAAGGTCATTACATAATGATAAAGCAATCAGTTCAGCAAGAGGATATAGCAATTATACATATCTATGTAGCCAACATTACAAATATATAAAGCAAATACTATTAGAGCTAAAAAGAGAAATAGAACTCTATATAATAATAGTTGCAAACTTCAACACCGCCTTTCAGTATTGGACAGATGATGTAGACAGAAATCAACAATAAAACATGAACTTAAACTGTGGTATACAAAAGCAAGGACAAACCCAAAATTAGTAGTAGGAAATAAAGATTAGAGCAGAAACAAACAAAATTGAGACAAAAAAGTACACGAGATCAACAAAATTAAGTGTTTTTTTTAAAGATAAACAAAATCGACAAACACTATGCTAAGAAGAGCCAAATAAATAAAATAGGAAACAATGAGAAATTATAACTGATAGCAGGAAATACAAAGGTTCATCACATACAAACAACTATATTCCAACAATAGTTGGAAAACCTAGAGTAAATGGACATATTTCTGGACACTTATAACCTACAAAAGTGAATCAGAAAGAAGAAAACACTTGAACAGACTAATAATGATTCAGTAATAAAACCCTTCCAACAAAGAAAAGCTCAAGAATTGATTGCTTTACTGCTGAATTTTTACCAAACTTTTAAAGAGGAACTAAAACTAATTCAACTCAAACTATTCTCCCCCAAATTGAAGAGGATAGATGAGGCAATTCTTTCTAACTCATTTGAGGAGAGCAGCATTATATTAACAGCAAAATCAGATGAGGACACAACAACAACAAAAAAGAAAACTACAGGCCCATATCTCAGAATAACATAGGTGCAAAAATGCTCAACAAAATACTAGCCACCGAATCCAATAGCACATTACAAAGATAACAGACCATGATCAAGTGGGATTTATCCCAAGGATGCAACATATACAAATCAATTAATATAATAAATCACATTGGCTTGGTGCCTGTGGCTCAACGGGCTAAGGCGCCAGCCACGTACACCTGAGCTGGCTGGTTTGAATCCAGCCCAGTCCGCCAAACAACAATGATGGCTGCAACCAAAAAATGGACGGGTGTTGTGGCGGGCGCCTGTAGTCCCAGGTACTTGGGAGGCGGAGGCAGGAGACTCGCTTGAGCCCAGGAATTGAAGGTTGCTGTGAGCTGTGATACCACTGCACTCTATCCAGGGTGACAGCTTGAGGCTCTGTTCCAAAAATAAATAAATCACATTGACACAATAAAGTACAAAAGCCATGTGGGCATCTCAATAGATGCAGAAAGAGCATTTGATAAAATTCAAAATACCTCCATGCTAAAAATCTCAATAAATTATGTATAGAAGGAAGATATCTTAATATAACAAAGGCCATATATTAAAAACCCACAAGTAACCTCAGAAAGAATGGGGGAAAGTTTAGAACTAAAGTAAGACAAAAAACCCACTTTTGCCACTTTAGTCAACATCGTACTGGAAGTCCAAGCCAGAGCAATTAGATAAGAAAAAGGAATAAAGAGCATCCAAGTTAGAAAAGAAGTTAAACTGTCCCTCTTTGCAGATGACATAATCTTATATATAAAACTCTAAATACTCCACCAAAAATACTTTCAGAACTAATAAATGAATTCAGTAAAATTGCAGTATACAAATTGAACATACAAGAATCAGTAGCATTTCTAAAAACCTTCTTGGCTAGGTAAAAAGAAATCAAAAAATTAATCTCATTACAATAGCTATTAAAAAAACCCCTAGGTATTAATTTAACTGTTGATGAGATAATCATAAAGGACACCCCCAAATGGAAAGAAAGTCCATGAGCATAGACTGAAAACATATAACCCAAATCAATCTACATATTCAATGCAATATCAATTGAAATATCAATAACATTTTTCAAAGAAATTGAAAAAAAAGTTTTAAATTTGTATGAAACCACAAAAGACCCCAAGTAGCTGAAGCAGTCCTGAGCAAAAAGAACATAGCTTAAATATACACTATAAAGCAATAATAACCAAAACATTATGGTACTGGTATAAAAACAGACATGTACATCAATGGAACAGAATAGACAATCCAGAAATGAATTCACATATTTATAGATGTTTATAAGCAACTGATTCTTAACAAAGCAGACAAGAACGTAAATTGGGGAAAGAACACTCTCTTAAACAAATGGTACTGGGAAAACTGGCTATTCTTATGAAGAAGAATAAAATTAGGTACCTCTCTATCACATATACAAAAATTAACCCAAAATGGATTGAAGACTTAAATGTAAAACTCAAAACTCTAAGACTAATGGGAGAAAACTTAGGGAAAGTGCTTCAGGTCTAGAATCAAGATTTTTATGGGTAAGACTTCAAAAATACAGGCAATAGTCTTGGCGCCTGTGGCTCAAGGGGGTAAGGCGCCAGCCATGTACACCTGAGCTGGCGGGTTCGAATCCAGCCCGGCCCACCAAACAACAATGACAGCTGCAACCAAAAAATGGCCGGGCGTTGTGGCGGGCGCCTATAATCCCAGCTACTTGGGAGGCGGAGGCAAGAGACTGGCTTGAGCCCAGGAATTGGAGGTTGCTGTGAGCTGTGATGCCACATAACTCCATCCAGGGTGACAGCTTGAGACTCTGTCTCAAAAAAAAAAAAAAAAAATACAGGCAACAAAAACAAAAATAGACAAATGGGACTACACCAAACTAAAAAGTTTCTGCACAGCAAAGAAAATAATAAACAGAGTGAAGAGACAGTCTGTAGAATGGAAAAAAAATATTTACAAAGTATTAACTGACAAAATATCCAGAAAATACAAGGAACACAAATAACTCAAGAGCTTGGAAACCAATTCAAAAAAACCCCAAATAATCTGATTAAAAATGGGCAAATAGTCTGAATAGACATTTCGCAAAAGAGAAATGACCAAGTACGTGAAAAAATGCTCAACATCACTAATCATCAGGGAAATGCAAATCAAAACCACAATGGCATATCATTTTACCCTAATTAGAATTGCTATTATCAAGAAGACAAAAAATAAAATGCTGGCAAGGATGTGGAGAAAAGGGAACTCTTATATACTATTGAAGGGAGTGTCAATTAAGACAACCAGTATGGAAAACAGTATGGAAGTTCCTCAAAAAAACCTAAAAATAAATCCAGGAATCCCACTATAGGGTATTTGTTCAAAGGAAAGGAAATCAGTATATTGAAGATATATCTACACCTTCATGTTAATTGCAATATTATTTACAATAGCCAAGATAGAGAATGATCCTAAATGTTCATCAATAGATGACTGAATAAAGAAAATGTAGTGTGTATACACAATGGAATACTATTCAGCCATAAAAAGAAAGAAATCCTGTCATTTACAGCAACACAGATGATCCTGGAGAACATTATGATAAGTGATAGGCATAGAAAGATAAATACTACATTATTACACTCATACATGGAAAATAAAAATGTTGAACCCATAGATTTAAAGGGTAGGAGAGTGGTTACTGGAACTGAAAAGGGTAAGAGGAAAGAGGATAGAAAAAGGTTGTTTAACAGATACAAAATTATAGCTAATTAGGAATAATAAGGTCTAGTGTTTTGTAGCACCATAGAATAACGATAGTTAACAAAATGTTTGTTTTTTTAAATGAGACAAGATCTCACTCTGTTGTGGAGGCTAGAGTACTGTGGCATAATCATAGCTCATTGCACCCTCAGTCTCCTGGACTCAAGTGATCCTTCTGCCCATAGGCATGTGCTACCATGCTTGGCTAATTTTTAAATTATAGATCCAGGGACTTGCTGTGTTGCTCAGGCTGGTCTCAAACTCCTACCCTCAAGTGATCCTCCTGTCTCAGCCTCCCAAAGTGCTAGGATTACAGGCATGAACCATCACACTCAGCCAACAATAATTTGTTGTACATTTTCATGTAGCTAGAAGAGAGGATTCTGAATGTTCCTAACACAAACAAATGATAATACAGGGTGGCCATAAGTTCATGTGCAATGAAAATAGTTACACCTATGGCACATGAACTTTATGGGTACCCTGTATTTTCAGGTGATGTATGTGCTAATTACCCTGATTTGATCATTACACATTTTATACTTGTATCAAAACATCATTCTGTATCCCATAAAAATGAACAATTATGTGTCGGCTAAAATAAAAGGAAACAATCTTTTCATCCCAGCATCATTAGTGTAAGTATTTTCTCAAATTGTGACCTCACTACCAGCAGTATCAATATCACCTGGGAACTTAATAGAAATGCAAATTATACACTTCACTTGGACTTACTGAATCAGAAATTGTGGGAGTTGGACCCAGCAAACTGTGATTTAGCAAGACTTCCCAGTGCTTCTAAATGATTGGAAGTGCTGTAGCCATCTTTTTACCCCTCCTTACATCCTTCCTCAGTAACAAGCCAATACAAGGGATAGCAAAAAAGTGATGAGAAGAAGCCAAGTCCTTTAATATATAATTAAGTTTGCAAGTAATCCACTCTGGGGCCTGTGCTACCACTGGACTTCCTTAATGTGAGATAATAAATAAGTTGCATTTTCTGTTACTTGCAACTAGAAGCATCTAACTGATAGGT
Organism: Perodicticus potto; assembly: GCA_963574655.1. Classification (NCBI taxonomy): domain Eukaryota; kingdom Metazoa; phylum Chordata; class Mammalia; order Primates; family Lorisidae; genus Perodicticus; species Perodicticus potto. The sequence continues at coordinate 42,043 of CAUYRH010073407.1, forward strand.
TAAATGAGAAAAAAAAATACAGTTTTCTACTAGGTTATATGTTAATTGGTTGATGCTTTGGTTGTTCTTATAAAAGTTAAGAATTCTTTTTTTCTTTAAAGTTAAGAATTTAATACAATATGACATATTCAAATGATACAATATTAAGTCAGTATCTTAAAATGCTAACAGCAATATTAATTAATAAGAAGTTACAGAATAAGATGTTAAAAAACTGAATAAGAGAATACGTGTTTTAAGTAATTGCCATATTAGCAGATAAAGTGGAATATTGGCTATTAATTTCAGAAGTTCTGTTAACAAGTTTTTCTTATTACTAATTAGGAACATTTAAAAATTATATAACTGTAACTTATCTTGAAAATTAGTCACCTTTTAGAATTTTTACTTATGTGGTTGCATGCCCTGAAACTAGGTTTCGTTTTTTTTTAACTAAAAATTTCTTAGACATTCTACTATAGAATTGCAAGAATTAAATTAAGTTTATACCTTCCTCTTTTTTCCCCAATAAACTTGGCAGAGATATTTATTATTTTGCAGTTTTCACATCTACTTGTTTCTATTATCTAATTTAGAATATTTACAAAGCTATGGCATTTGGGTTTTTAAAAAAAAAAAAACCCTACAGATATTTTTCCCTACTTTAAATGACCAAATTGCTCATTTAAACCCTGGAAAAGTAGAAAAGTGCTTGGAAAGGTAAAGATGTCAACACTGCACATTTATTAAACATTTAAATTACTTTTAGGGAAATAAGAATCAATTTTTACTAAATAGACATCAAAACTGTGCATTGTTCAGGGCTTTTACTTCATAGTATATAATTAAATTGAATTGTCACAACCCTGCCTGGTAAGCAGACTAGATTTCATTCATTGCTTTTTATGGGTAACAAAGCTGAGATTCACACACTGGAAGCTTCCTGAACAAGAATTTCTCGCTATTCAATACAAAGTCAGGAGTAAAATATCCATCTTGGCTGAGTACCCATCTATCCCTTAATGTTTCCGCAATGTCCCCTTAGAAAATATACACATATAATTAGCTGCCCTGTTTATTTCATCATTTTGTTTTGTTAAATTTTTGCCTCTTTCAACTTAATGTGGCTTTCTGCAACCTCGATAGTGACTAATTCCAGAGTCAAGGACATCTGCCCCACAGCTCATTTGATAACACTCAAGATTGTATGAATTAATAAGGTCATTGTCTTTGTTTGTTATTCTTGGTCGCTGTCTACATTTATTCACTTGTTCTTATTCAACCTTCAACATCATTACTGGGAAATCATGCTTCAAATTGTTCTAGAATCCCTTGGATTTCTCAGAGTTAAAAAGTACTGCTAAAATGGGAGTGTAATCTCATGAATAAATAAACACAGATAGACATCTTCAAGAGATTATTCAATAAGTAATTGAGACATGTTCATTAACAGGCTCTATTGAAAAATCAACAGAATACATATTAAACATATGCCCTCGTACCTAAAAATCACTAAGAAGTATTAAAAATACTGATTTCATCTCTCCAGTTACATTTTTTTTAATTCTAAGTCTTTATAATTATATTGAAATATCAACCAGAGTAGTAGTTAGGAAAAAGTTGTGTTGCTTTGTTTTGTTTTCTTTTGCTTTTTAATGTTAAGACCTTATAATGGCTTTAGATAGTATAGAGGACATAACAACTATTAGACCTTTTTTATATTCTATAATTTAAACCAATAATTAAAATTCTCAGTTGCCACATCAGGTTAATTAGCTATAAAAGGATATAAACAGGTAAGAACATATTTAGATTATATTCTTAGATCGCCTAAAGATGTCTTGCATTACTAAGCATTATATGTATATAATGGTAGGCATGGGCCAAGGTGGTTGAAAATGGTCAATAAAAAATACTTCGTTTTATATGGAATCAGAAAAAACCTCGAATAGCCAAGACATTACTTAGAAATAAAAACACAGCAGGAGGAATCACTCTACCAGACCTGAGATTGTACTATAAATCGATAGTGATCAAAACTGCATGGTACTGGCACAACAACAGAGAGATAGATGTATGGAACAGAATAGAGAACCAAGAAATGAATCCAACTACTTACCGCTGTTTGATCTTTGACAAGCCAATTAAAAACATTCAGTGGGGAAAAGATTCCCTATTTAACAAATGGTGCTGGGTGAACTGGCTAGCAACCTGTAGAAGACTGAAACTGGACCCATACCTTTCACCATGAACCAAGATAGACTCTCACTGGATCAAAGATTTAAACTTAAGACATGAAACTATAAAAATATTAGAAGAAGTGCAGGGAAAACTCTCGAGGGAATTGGCCTGGGTGAATTTTTTATGAGGAGGACTCCCCAGGCAATTGAAGCAGTATCAAAAATACACTACTGGGACCTGATCAAACTAAAAAGCTTCTGCACTGCTAAGAACACAGTAAGTATAGCATGCAGACAGCCCTCAGAATGGGAGAAAATATTTGCAGGTTATGCCTCAGACAAAGGTTTAATAACCTGAATATACAGAGAACTCAAGTGTATTGGCAACAAAAGGGCAAGTGATCCCATCTTAGGGTGGGAAAAGGACTTGAAGAGAAACTTCTCTAAAGAAGACAGGCACACGGCCTACAGACACATGAAAAAATGCTCACCATCCTTAATGATCAGAGAAATGCAAATCAAAACTACTTTGAGATATCATCTAACTCCAGT
>CAUYRH010073414.1:0-10844 GCA_963574655.1 Perodicticus potto
TTAAGAAGTTTTTCTTTCTATATTTTTATCCAGCACTTTTATTTGTTTTCAGCAGGAGAGTTAATCTAAGCCTAATCATCATTGTTACCTGGGTGCGTGTCTTTTTTTTTATTGAGTCATAACTGTGTACAATGATTCAAGCTTGGAGTACAGTGTGCGGGCTTCCCATACAATCAGAGATATTTTTATCTTGGTATCCTCAGCATTCAGAATTGGGCCTGGCAAATGTAGGAACTCAATTAGTTTTTAACTGCTTGATGAATCAATAGCTCTCACTTGCACGTTTTCCTTCCTTCCTTCGTCAGTCACCCTGGATCTTCCCCCACCCCCTAATTAAAAGTCCTTGACATTTTTTCATGCATATCTTCCTGCATTGCCTCCTAGTGTCCTATGGAAGAATTCCCATTCTAATCAACTTCCATAGCTTGGGGCTACCACTGTTTTCATTTTCCAGGACTGCTCTCTATCCCTCCATATTCTTTTGCCTTCATCCAAAATCTGCTGCTCCTTCGAAGTTTATGTTACCCTATTATAACATTTGTTTTCTGATTTTAGTGCTATCATATATGGACTTCCACCTTTCTTTAGAGATTCATCCTTAAAAATATTTCTACACTATCTGACACCCTGATAAAGTACAGCATGATATTAGGGGGTCCTCCATGGTGTTGAAGAACCCAAGTTGGACAACTCAAGTTCAAATCCCAAATCCATCCCTTATTAACATATATATAACTTTGGGAGGCTACCTGATAGTCCAGTGCCTCAGTTTCCTCATCAATAAGATGGGAATAATGTTAGGACCTCACAGAATTGTAAGAATTATAATAAATAATGCATACAGAATGCTGAAAATGGTATCATCCAATAAATTCTAACTACTTTCATTCCTGTGCTCTTATCTCATCCCAAAAATCTTCCTTCTGCATTTTATGATTCATACCATGCTCTAGCCTCAGTAATGCTCAAAAATCTGTTAGTTTACCTCCACAAAATCCCCTAGCCTATTATCTACAATGGCTTTTCTGAATTTTACTTTAACCCTTCTCAAGATCTAGCACTTCCTTTCAGCCAATAACCTTTTATCTCAACTCCAAACCAAATCCAGAATTTCCTTATGTTCATAACCACAGTCTCTCTACTCTCTGTTCTCTGGGGCACCAATGCCTCTGGCTTTCTTTGACTAGCTCAGTCTTTATTTCTACCCATTCCGTTCTGTCTTTTCACCCTTTGCCTTTAATAACTTGCTCCACAACCAAGTTCCACCAACCTCTAAACTTGACCAAGTCTTTCTTACCCCAGAATATACTTGCCATTTCCCTCTTGAACCTGCATTCTTCTTACATTATTATCATCCCTTAACTTCTAATCTTCCTAAAAGGATAATAGTCTGTATTCTCTACTTCCATTTCATTATTTCTCCCCATTTACCAGTGTTTTACTATGAACTTCCAGAAAGATACTTTTACCACATCACTTCTAAAATTTATTATTCAAAAGTAGGAAGCAATTGGATTGCTCCCCCTCCTCCAAGCCTCTCTTCAGAACTTTTCTTACAACCCCTGTGCAGTGTTGAAGATGCTGACCGCTCATTGGACACTTCTTCCTTGTTTGGCTTTATTGTAATTGCCCTGCATTCTTTCTCTAAGGTGGTGCTGGAGGAATGGAAAGCAAATGTGGCAGCAATCAAAAACCCATTTTCAAGAAGAGGCTCCACCACTTACTGCTCTTAAATCAGCCACAGCTCCAATCTCATGATCAGTAAAATGGAGATATTTGTCTGGCTTTGTTCACTAGTTTTTAATGTGAATAAATAAAATAACGGGTCTAATATTGCCAAAATAGCCAAAGTAGCTAAGTACATTTTGAGAACTTTGAAATAGGTAGGATTCAGAAAAGTATATAAAAAGACTCTTGCTACCAAACCAGCTGTGGGGTCCTCAAGGACCCAAAGCTTTATATCTGAGCTAGAAGGTTAAAAAGTACCTTAACCAAGGAAGTGCCATGCCCCTGAGGGCTTCTACCAGAAAGTTAAGAGAATTTACATCTAAAACCCACTAATTTATGTGGACTCAAGCTTCAAAATGCAAAAATGATTACTGGGAATGCATTGGGGCACTTTCTTTTTGATAACATAGTGGAAAATCTTAATATTAACAATGAATCTTCACATATACCCATGCATATTAAATTGGTCTGATGGTAAGAAATATTACCAGTTCTTGGGGAAGGTGCCCTTGCGATTTCTAAGGAACAAGGTTTCTTTGTAACAGCTGTGTCCATGAGATCACATAGAAAGTTCTCATTTTCTGAAGGAAATGGCTCCAGAGAAGCAGATGGCACAATTTCCATAGTGTAATTTCTCTTCTTTGGATAGGACTCCTGAAAAGAAGAAAAAATTAAAACAGCTTTGTGATAAAGACACAGCCTTGTTTAATTTATAAAAACCAGAAGAGATAATTAGGCTCATCAGTTCCTCTAAAAGTAATTGAGAGCTAATGATTCATCTGTTTTAACAAGTTATATGATTGAGTAACCCCAATATCACTGGTGATGTTTTTAGAAGGGTCTTCATAATTTACTTCCCTGAAACATACGACTGAACTAGTAAAGGTCTTGCCCCTCATTTGTAATACAGGATATGTCTATTATCTGGCTGTGGCACAAACCATTATTTAACTACAGGCAGTGTCTAAGTTATAAATGTCTGACTGACATAGAAATTGCACTTTTGAACAGAGGCTATCTCATGTAGTAGGTCTATGTACCTGCTACAACTTAATACAAATTCAACTTAAGACCAAGTTCATAGAAATTACCTTGTTCATCACCCAGGGACTATCTGTAATCAACCGTCATTCTCAGGACTCTCCTTTTTTGCCTGCCTCCTAGAGATAGCCGTGAGACTCTACTTTGACCAGTTAGATATAAGGGAAGGTTGACTAAAAAGGCTTCTGGAAAAAATATTTTTCCCCGGAGAATAAGCTTGTAAGGAGGCTCCTCTAAAACCAAAGCCATCCTAGGCTCCTCTTAAGATGCAGCTTTGAACTCCAGAGCGAGGGCAGGTATTTTATGACCATGAGGCAAGAAGCCTAAGATCAAAAAAGTAGTAAGCCAAGAATAAAAACAGAAGGACGAAAAGAGCCTGGGGCCTAGATGATACCACTGAGCTGCTCATGTAGACCCAGAATCAGTTTCTCCAGGCTTAAGTAAATAATAACATTCCTATAGTTTGAGCCATTACTAATTAGATTTTCTGTCATTTAGAGTTAAAAGTATTACTATCCACCATACTAGTATTTTTCTTTGTGAATAATATTAACTAATATACTAAAGTTTCTCTTTTCATGTTAGGACAAAATTTAGGTCCAATTCTACCTATATTACTGATTCTTTAATATATTCTAAAATTGGAATTCATTTAATTTTAAAAGATCTTAATTTCCTGTCCATAAGACATTAATTGGTCAAGAAATATTTATTGAGCAGCTCTCACTCTCTCTATATATATATGTGTGTAAAACATATAATCTATATACACATACATATATTTTTTACATGTATACACACACACACACACACACACACACATATATGACTATACTAAGTGCTGGAGGCTTTTAAAACTAACAAGGTATGCTCCTTGCTCTCAGAAAGTTCACCGCCTGCTGAAGAAGACAGAATATGTGCAGGATTCATTTCACAATCAATCATGTTACATTTCTGATACAAATGTTCCTCCACTCACAATGGGAGTGTGTCACCATAAACTCATCATAAGTTGAAAATATTGTAAGTCAAGTGTATTTAATACACATAACCTACCAAACATCATAGCTCAGCTTGGTCTACCTTAAATGCACACAAAAAATCACCTAGTGACCCAGTACACCGTGGAGTCTGAGTTATTTACCCTTGTGATGCTGTGGCTGCCTGGAGCTGCAGCTCACTGCCACTGCCCAGAAATCTGAGAGGCTACTTATCATAAGGCATATCTGTAACCCAAGAAAAGATCAACATCCAAAATTCAAAGTACAGTTTCTATTGAATGCGTATCACTTTCACAGCATCATAAAGTCAAAAAATTGTTAAGTCAAATCATTTTGAGTCTGGGTTTCCCTGCCCTTGTGCCTTTTATGATTTAAATACTTCACTATGGAGGAAAATAACATACAAAAATAAAGTCAAATTTTCAAAAATGCTTCCAAAATATATTCAAGGGTTGATAAAGATTTAGTATGAACTCCTACTTTTCCTATAATGATAGTTATAATACATTAGAGTTCAAGGTCAGTGTAATTGCTTTCAGACTACTAGACCCTCACACATCACAGAGTAAATCATGGCCAATCTGCTGTATTGAAAGCAGGAAATTGGGAGTAATTTATTTTTAACAACAAAGGGTGACAAAGCAGAAGACATCCAGAGAAAAGCAATCAGGATGGTATATAATTTTCAAACCGTGTCAGGGAAGAAATGATGAAAGGCACTGCAGTGTTCTATCCAGAGAAACCTTACAACCACATAATAGTTTTCTAAATATATTTGAAAAGCTATCCCTCAAGAGCTATCCCACGAGGAGTGGGGGTGTGTAGGAGTTGCTGGGAGGTGCTGATGTAGTTTAAAGCTCTTAAAGGCAAAACAAAAACTAATGTTTCTTAGTCAAAAAAGGGCAAATTTGGGTTGATACAAAAAATAATTTCCTGTGAATAATATTGCTTATCCTTTATAATAGAAATATGCTAATAATTAGTCAACAAATAGTACCGGAAAACAGAAGGAACTCATTATTGAAAATCTTCCAGCAGAATTCGTTCTTAATAAAATCATGGATGAGACCTATTGTACAGTGAGTATACCAGGACACTCCTGAAGGCTGGAGCAGGTCTTGTTCACCACTCCATCCCCAGAATCTATCATAATACAGCCCCTGCCACATGCTCGTTGAACAGTAAATATTTATTGATCAACTGAACAGTCTCCCATATCCTGTTTGGTTTTTTTTTGTTTTTTTGGGTTTTTTTTTTGAGACAGAGCTTCAAGCTGTCACCCTGGATAGAGTGCCGTGGCATCACAGCTCACAGCAACCTCCAATTCCTGGGCTCAAGCGAGTCTCCTGCCTCCGCCTCCCAAGTAGCTGAGACTGCAGGCGCCCGCCACAACGCCCGGCCATTTTTTGGTTGCAGCCGTCATTGTTGTTTGGCGGGCCCGGGCTGGATTCGAACCCGCCAGCTCAGGTGTATGTGGCTGGCACCTTAGCCCGCTGAGCCACAGGCGCTGAGCCCCAGTCACCCATATCCTAAGCAAATCCAACTACCAGTCAGGGGGAAAATTACGCCTTTTTCAGATGTAAATTATTTTGCCTTTCAGTTTGGTTATTAGTGTTTACCATTTTGCATATCAAAAGTGAAAAACCAAGGTGAGGACAAGAAGGCCATCTCAAGCATCTATGAGAAAAGAGTCTCCAGGGAAAACCCTAGCTCATGCTGAAATTAAAATAATCAGAACCCATAGATTTTTATAAGATTGGAATTTTACTGTTTGTATGAAGAATTATGGAGATTTTAAAAGCCATGAAAACTATTTTGAAATTCAACCATGTGGGATGGGTTAATCTGCTTTCCCCCTTAAAAAGGTAGTATTTTTACTAGAGAATAATAAGAAAATATAAACAAAGAGGGGGGAAAAATCACCTGAAAACTTAGCATTCTAAGATAACTAATGGTAACATTCTGGTGTACATCCTCCCAAACCATTTTCCTCGGTAAGTGTGTGTAGATGTATGGGTGTGTGCCAAAGGAAAGAAAAAATATTTTTGGCTGAGGATAGAAAGGGGGAACAAGGAAGTAGGAGAAAAGGCTGGCCTCGTAGAGAAGAGAGTGTAAAAGGGCCCTGAAGCAAACCATGAGTTTTGGGAACCTTGTGACTCAATTGACCGAGTATGTTCTATTCTCCACAAAATGCAGATTCTAACTTGTGACACAAAGTGGAGTAACGGTCACAGGTACAGAACAGTGTGCACCCCAAATGTCACAAACATCACAAGACTAATAGATGATACCATACAACTGTCAGGAAAATAATTGGCAGCAATCATGGCTAAAAAGAGAAAGGAAAAGGGCATATGTGACAACTAAGGTGATCTGTGACCAATGAAAAGTTGACAAGAAAACCCACAGTGTAGGGGAACCAAAGAAAAGCTTTATGGATAATTGAAGGAAGAACTAAAAGACTTATGACTTGTGAACTGTCTTTGTGTGATGTCTCTGCTCACTCACAAGGGGAAACCTTTTCCGATCTCTTTGGAAAAGTCCATGCTTATCTATACTTTACTTTCAATAAACTGTGCTTCTTTTTCTACTGTCTTAGAGTCCTAGCTGCTTTGTTCCCACTTCTCCTTGTAACTTGCTTTCACTTTAACTTGGCCCAACTTGCTAATTTTGTTGAGTGAGTCTGACCAGGTAGGTCTACTGAATAGTTCAAGAGTCTTAGAGAGCCCTAACATTCACCCATTCATTCATTCATCCATTCAGAGACAGAATCTTACTCCGTAGCCCTGGCATCATCACAGCTCACAGCAGACCCCTGACAATTTTAAATAACAGTGAAGGGCTTACCATTCCTAATGGAATGCCATAATTTCTCTTTGGAACAGAAGTTTTTGTACTACCTGGCTTCCTTAAGGAAGGCAAGACCCCCAAAGGGAAACCAAAGATAGTGAAAAGAAAGATAAAACAAAGATAGCGAAACTGCTTCTATAATTAAATAGTTCTATAGCTTTCATATGAAGGCTAAAACCCAGTTATAGCATAAGAAATGGGGAGGGGGTAAGGGAAGGGAGGGGGGAGGATGGGTAGAGGGAGGGTGATTGGTGGGATCACACTTACGGTGCATCTTACAAAAGTACAAGTGAAAATTACTAAATGTAGAATATAAATGTCTTCATATAGTGATTAAAAGGCCATGAAGGCTATGTTAAATAGTTCAATGAAAATAAAAAAAAAAATTAAATAGTTCTTATAGTCAAAACAGAGGAACATTCAACAAAATACCTGAAAAATACCCATCAAAAGAGGATGTATATGCAAGATAATAAAAAAACGCATCCATGTGTGTCTACCACTCAGTTTAAGAGACAGAACACTAACACATTATTATTGAAACCTGCCCACTGTGCCGACCCCAACCTGTGCCCTGCTTTCCAATCCCATCCTTCTTCCCTGACCAGGGCTAAATGCTTTCTGAAATTTGTATTTTTAATTCTCTGGATTGTTAAATTTTAACTATATATGTAAGTATCAGTAAAAAATAATTTTTTAGTGCTATAGGCATTTCAATTTTACATATGTATATAGTACAAAATGCCACTGTTCTTCTGAGATTATTTTCAATCAATAGCATGTTTCTGAGTTTCATTTATTTTTAATACAGTATAGGAGTCCACTGTTCTGAAAAGGTACATACAATTTATTTACACATTCTCCTAGAAATGGAATTTTAAATGTTTCCCAGGAGTTTTGTTATTATGAAGTAAAAAATGAAAAATCTTAAAGCTGCCCTCACCACCAAAGGGACACCAGAAAAACCTTAAAACTGAGTTCTCAGTCATGAAGGGAAAGGGAGATGGTCAGACCTGCCTCCTTATTAAGACTTCACTCCCTTTTGGAGTTTAGAACAATTGTAAATTCATGCCTGCAGGCCATCAATTCACTTGAAAGATCACTTTGAGTGAGTATATCATGGCTTACTCTCTGATTAACAGAACTCCTTATCTTAAATAAAAAATTATTTCTATTTCTTTCTTTCTTTTTTTTTTTTTTTGCAGTTTTTGGCCGGGGCTGGGTTTGAACCCACCACCTACGGCATATGGGGCCAGTGCCCTACTCTTTGAGCCACAGGCACTGCCCATAAGCCTTATTTCTTTAACCAATTACAAATCAATGAATCTGTGCAGCCATCTGACAGCCTCACTACCACTTAGTTAAGGCTTCTTGGATCTGTGGCTCTCTGGGCCACTGTCAATCATATTGGTGCAGAATAAATCTCTTTAAATCACTTTACAGAGTTTTTCTTTCTTTTAACATTATTAAGAACAATATTGCTATAAATTTTCCCAAAGTCCCTTGGAACAAGTAACCATGGTTATGTTACCTATCCCAGCAGTCACGGGGCAGAGTCAACAACAGATACCAGATGAGGAAAATGAATGAAATCAAGAGTTCGACACCAACAGAAATTTGAAAGAGGTAATTATGAGAACTGAAATTGTATGCCTTGTAGATTCCATAGAATCTTAAGAAGGGAATTACATTTTCCCACCCAAAATGGCATGAAAATTCAAAGGATTTTCTATAAATCTTATAGAGACATTATATGTAACATGTAAAGACATTATATATCATATTTCTAATCTAATAATGTATTATGAACTATTTTGAACAATAAATATGTCTACATGATAAATGTAAGATTAGGTCCTAATATGCACACAATCATAATTTATTCAGTCAGTCCTATCTTATTGAAATGTTAATGTTTTGCCTATAAAATATCATTCTTGCTTACATACATTTGTTTACATCTTCAACTATTTATTTTGAAATAGAATTCCTATGATGATAAATATATACCATATGTTTGCAGATCTAGTAATTGACTCTGTTTCTGACCATTATTCATTTTTAACTTTTTTTTTTAATTAAATCATACATAGCTATGTATATTAATGCAATCATGGGGTACAATGCATTTTTAACTTTTATGGATAATAATAGTTGGATATATTTGTGGGGGGTATAGGTGGCATTTTAATATAAGCATAATGATAAAACCAGACATTTGTCATTTTTGAATATTAAGAGCATTCCAATGGCATTTCTCCTATTATTTTGAAATGTATAATAAATTGTTAATTATAGTTGTCTTATTTGCTACTAAACACTAGGTCTTAATCCTTTTATCCAACTGTATTTTTGCACCCATTAAACAACCTCTCTTCATCCCACCCCTCTACCCTTCCCACCTTCTGGTAACTATCCTGCTACTCATCACCACGAGATCAATTTTCTTTTTATCTCTCACATATCAGTGAGAACATACGATATTTTCCTTTCTGTGCCTGGCTTATTTCACTTAGAATAGTGTCCTACAGCTTCATCCATGTTCTTGCAAATGACAGGATTTCATTCTTTTTTATGGCTGAGTAATATTTCATTGTGTATCTATACCACATTTTCTTTATTTCTCTTGATTATTGTGAACAGCACTGCAGTAATCATGGCAGTGGAGACTTCTCTTCCATTTACTGAATTTCTTTCTTTTGGCTGCATAACCAACAGTGGGATTCCTAGATAATTAAAATTTTTGCAAACTTCACTATCATCTTAAGAAATGTTCATGGCCACTCCAACTTTCAGCAACCACCACCCTGATCAGTCAGCAGCCATCAACATGGAGGCAAAATCTCCACCAGCAAAATCATTACCACTTACTAAAGACTCAGATGATTAGTAGCATTTTTTAGTAATAAACTATTTTTAATTAACATATATGCATTGGGGTTGTTTTAGACATAGTGCTATTGCACACTTAACAGCTGATAGTGTAGTGTAAACATAACCTTTATATACAAGAAACAAAAGTGTGTGTGATTCACTTTATTGCTTTATTTATTATTTATTGCTTTATTGTGGTGATCTGGAACCAAACTCTCAACATCTCCATGTATGCCTATATCAGAATCACAATGTCTTGATTACCAGAGCCTTAAAATTGATTTTACTATCTGGTAGGATAATTCTCTCCTCATATTCATTCAAAGCATTTATCCAGAGCATTCACAATTATTCTTCTTTTTATTTTTTTTAAATCTTTAAACATTTGTCAAGTTCTTCCCAAATCCCTTTCTCTCTTTTGTCCTCTGTCAATAATCAGGACTTCCGTATGACCAGGCACCATAATGACCTGGGATTACACTTTACTTCTCTTTCTTTCTAGCGTCATTCCCCTTCGATCCTCAGATCCTATCTCCTATCCTTGAATGACGTCTCAAACAACATTGATTTCTCTCCACCCACCTACAGCCCTAGTCTAGATCACCATCTCACTTGAACTGCTGCAGCAACTTCCAGCTGCTGTCCTGCTTTCTTCGAATACTAGCATGGGATTACTGAGAATAATATCAAAATAAATCATATAATATCAAAATAATCAAAATAATATAAAAAATCAAAATAATATCATATCCTTTCATCATAACCGTATTTGATGACAGTACAAGTTGATCCTTTCTAAGCATTTATCATGGTCTCTCAAAATATGTCAGAATTTCCTGCTGAATGAGTTTCATTAGAGGCATTAATTATCCAAACAGTAAACTCATTCAAATAACACAAACTACAAGAAGTTTATTTTTAATAAGTTTAAAACAGGTTGGCCTGCAGGATAAGATGGCAGTCTCCACAGGAGTTAAAGTTCCTCGTAATTTTCGCTTGTTGGAAGAACTTGAAGAAGGACAAAAAGGAGTAGGCGATGGTACGGTTAGCTGGGGCCTTGAAGATGACAAAGATATGACACTTACAAGGTGGACAGGCATGATTATTGGGCCACCAAGGACAAATTATGAAAACAGAATATATAGCTTGAAAGTAGAATGTGGACCTAAATATCCAGAAGCTTCGCCATCAGTTAGATTTGTAACAAACATTAATATGAACGGAATAAATAATTCCAGTGGGATGGTGGATGCATGTAGCATACCAGTTTTAGCAAAATGGCAAAATTCATATAGCATTAAAGTTGTAGCATTCAAGAGCTAAGACGTCTAATGATGTCCAAAGAAAATA